>CATIWQ010556552.1:0-11834 GCA_949673415.1 Euphorbia schlechtendalii | reverse complement strand
TCAGTGTGCTTGTATGGGCATATGTATAACTGTCAAATAAGCATTTATGTAGCATGGAATTTCTTCATAAGCAGAAATGAAATAATCAGCTGCTATAAAACTATCGATCAATAATAGCTTTCACTAAGTACAAGGAGGAATGGTCTACATGATAACATAAATGCACAATTAAGTTAAACGACAATGTCAAAAAATCTAGATAGCGTACTAATGTAAAACTAATCACAATAGTCTATAAAACACATTTTAGTATTGTTACGGTGTGAGTTTAAAATAGACATACCAGCAGTGTACGCAAAGTGTATGTGACTGGTTTGGGCAAGTACTTCCTTCTCAAGGGAAGGTAGTGCAGCTTCAATGTTTTGCACACGAACCAACAATTTATGACTTCTAGAAGCAGTAGACATCACTTGCTCCTGTAACCCATGAAAAACCTCTCCAGCAAATCTACAAGCATGCCGAATATACTATGTAACTGAAAGTACCTTTTGAGACGAACACCCAAGTAGAAATATAATTTTGAACTTAAATACGCTCCAATTCGCTGTTGGACTTATGACCCAAAAGATCTGGTATAACAATTTTCATGTTCCACTGATTTTTTACATTCTATTTATATACCTACTGTCAAATGCATCATTACCCCTCAATTGGCAATAAAAGCCGGAATCCACCCCCAACTTGCAAAAGGACCATATACACTCCTCAACTTGGGAAAAGTGAACCGCTTAGCCCCCTCAATGCCACATGCCAAAATCTGGTTGACTTTTCAAAAATGTCATTTTTTTACTTCTCTCTCCAACCAGAAATTGACATGTTGCATTGAGGGGTACTGGTGCAGTTTTGCCAAGTTTAGGGGGGTTTATTGAAACTTTTGAAAGTTCAGGGTGACATCCGACTTTTGTAGCCAAGTTAAGGGGTGTTGATGTATTTGGCATATATATATTATGGACACACCATGAAAATATGGAGATGTTAATTCTTATCTATCTAATGCAAAATTCTTAAACAGAAAAGAGATCAAATACAAAATGCAAATTTGTATGTTTAGAATTTCTAAGCCTTGTTCATGAAGTAAAAGAGACAGAAGCTTGATAGAATTACAAAAAAATCTCCAATTTTTGGAAAAACCAAATTCAAAAATTCATAAACTCATGAGAAATAGAGTTGGCGGATGTTTCAAAGAGTAAATGCAAAATTAAAAATATTCTTTGTTTCCTTGTTCTCCAAAGGTACCATTCATCCCGTTCAAGCAGCTACTTTTAGGAAGAAGAAATAGCACTCAAATATTTGTTTTCAGTCAAAAAAATTTCGATGACATTTCAAATCCAGATCTAAGACCAAGGTCAAGATTCAGCCAAAATATGTGAAAGTGAAACTATACAGAAGGTCAGATATCAGCACAATTACTGTTTGTGATCCTATCTGGTAAGCTATCTCATCAAGCTCTAAACTTTTGAACTTTGATTATCTACAACTAGTCTAAACTCTAAACTAGAAAAGTTTAAAACTTTAGAGACAAGAATCATGATCAAGAAGTCATATACAACCCTAGCCAAAGTTTCCAACAATTACCAACTAGCAAGTCAACGAAATCGATTGTAAACTCTATAAACAAAGGAGCAATTACGCTTCACCTTAAGACCTTGCTTGCTCTACCATAGGGATAATATGGTAGATCAATTCCAGTATTTAATCAACCACTTGCAGGCAAGAAAGTGTGTTATTCTCAACAAGGGTACTTAAGCTCGAAATAATCACAATTAGCATATGGCTTGAAACATTTTCTCTCAATAATCATTTGTTTAGTAATATCTAATAAGTCAATAAAATGTAGAAATAGAACGTTCATATTGCTCAGGTCAATCCATTTTTCCCCAAGAAGAAACTTAAAATTGTAAGAACTAGCCATAACTGAAAAAACTAGAAAATATCTAAATGCAGAAAACAAAAGCAATATTCCTCCAATAAGTATCTGCAAACACTATCTTCTTCAATGGAATAGCCCACGGAGCTCATTTCATCATCAAGATTCAAATCAATCAAATGCAGTCCAAAAGAAAATAGAAATTTTGGAAGCAAACGTACTCAGCGAGATCGCCTAATTGACGCAAGATCCCAACGAGACCGGCAACAGCGAGGCCATCAAGCAAAGCCTTAGGTTCTTCACGGTTAGTATCTTTATAGAGCTGAGGCTGACCCAGCCTATACTCATTCCTCACTTCAAACCTCACCAGAGGCATTTTGTTCCTTCTCCGTTTCCAACCTCAATAGAAGAAGAAGAAGAAGAAGAAGAAGAAGAATACAGAGATAATTAGCATGAAAGAAAGAGCAGCCGAAGCAGAGCAATGAGCAATGAAATTGAACGAATGGAGAGAGCAATAAATGAAGGAATTAAAGAAAGAGGGAGAAAATGGCTGAAATAAATAAAAAGAAGAGTAGGTAGAATGACAGAAGCAGCTTAACTGCCGAAAGAGAAAAGAGAGAAAGAGTTTGTTTTCAGGATGTAGACGACGATTGATCAATGGAGTTTTGTTCTTCACATTGCCAACTCTGCAAGCCATTCCGCACTTGGAAAAAATCATCGTTTAAACTGTGTTAATATTTACTCAATGACTAATGTGCCCTTATTTTTTGCAGTTAATGTCGCCTTTGTGCATTGCGCCTGTGATAAGAGTCGAGTGAGGCTGGCTACGATAACGTGGCTTCCATCATTTTCTTGGATTTTCTATTTGTTTTAATCAAAGGTTGTTTTTTTTTTCCGTCAGACAACCTTCTCCTAAAATTATATCAGAAAATCAAATTACACTTTCAATTTTTAAAAGATCAGTTATCCTCCTTAACTTAGTGAAAATGATCAGTTATCCCTTAACTTGGTAAAAATGCATCAATTTATCACTTCAACGTCACGTGTCAATTTTTTATTAGAGAGAAAAAAGATAAAAAAAATGACATATTTGAAAAGTTAAATTAATCAGATTCTGACACATGGTGTTATGGGGGTTAACTGATGTATTTTTACCAAATTAAGGGAGGTAACTGATCATTTTAAAAATTAAGGATCACATTCAATTTTATTAACTAACTTAAAAAGATGTTGATGTGTTTGAATTGTTCTTTTAAAATTCTTATCGTTTTTATACTTAATTATTGTTTGGGTGACCTTTTGAGTTTGATAATGTAAAAGCAATGATATCATCAGATTACCGGATTCATTTTGCCAAAATACATAAATATCATAATAACACGTCAATACTCATGGCAGATGAGATGGGACAAAAGAAAAAAAGATGAATATTTATTAGTAATTTTTTATTTAGTTAATACAATTTTGTTAAATATCATGCATTTAGAAATTATATATTGATTTCTTATGCTCAAAATCTCTTTTTAATGATGTACCTTAAAGCCAATTAGCATATGTCTTACTCCCCCAGATCAGGATAAAATCCTAAATTACAGAAATTTTTCTATACTCTACTTTTGTTAAAAAAGGTTGCAAGTAAGTGTTAAAAAGTTGAAAGTTCTTAAATTCTTATTTTGGAATAGTAATTGATAATTCTAAACGTCCAGCTTCTAGCTTATTGTCTTGGACTCCTAAGCAAGTGAACATGGTGGTTCATTCTCTTCCAGTTTGAATCCTCTTTTTTATGAAGTCAATTTTCTTAGAATAAGAAATTGATACAAGCCCTTAAAAAGTTTAACCCTTATATTAAGGGTACAACTGACCATGACGCATTTTTTTTAATTTCCATTTTCACAGATACAAAATCAATTGATTAATGATGATATTGATTTTGCTCATTAATAACTAACTACAAAATTTTAAGTCAGTGATAACAGAATATATTAGATGAGCCCACAAGCTTATAAACAGCCCAAAGAGGCAAAGGGCACATGGCACCCACAGAGAGAGCCATGTGACAAACATTTAAGAGGAGAAAAGAGCCGTTGGAGCCGTTACAAGCAGACTCATTAAGATCTCAAATGTAACCCCACTTTGATGACAACGGTCATATTGTTCCATATACAGAGCAAAATCACTAAGGAGTAAGGTATAAAAAACACTTTATCACATTTTACTCACATTATACATATCATTTCCCTAGAAGCTAACTTTAGCATCGGAGTGGTTACGCCGGACAGACCCGGCCTAATCCACTAACTTTAATTGTCTTGCAAGTATCTTGCAGTTTGGATCCCACGACATCAGTTGATTTCTATCATTCTATCCGCCAATTATTAGCATGCTTATATTGGTAATTATCCGTCCTAGTAATATTTGCTTCTTTTAGATAGAATGAAAACTTCTTTCAAGAGAAATAGAATTGATATTGTGAATTGTATTTTCTAAATTGTATTAACAATTGAAATAACATTGAATTGAAATTTACTGGTCAACATTTGAGAGAATTACATGAAGAGAGAAATTGTAGAAATTGTCATCTATTTAATTGAGATGAACTAATTCTGACGACTTGTTTAAATAGCCATAAGAAGTAAAAGATTAAAAAGCCCTTTAGATTCTGACAGTCAAATTTGTCTAAACCATGTATAAGTTAAGTATAGACTAACTTAATACATTACATATCTTGTCATCCCCCCGTAAGACCAACATCATGAACACTTAATAACCCAAGTTTTTGGATTTTTTTTCTTTAAATCCAAGTGAATGCATTGCCTTGGTGAAGGAATCCACAAGCAGATCCGTTATCTTGACTGGCATTAAGTGAATGATTTGGTCTTAAACTTTTGAGTGAATGAAGTGGTAATTAATATCAAGATGCTTTGTTCTTTCACAAAAGGTTGCATTGTTGGCAATATGCATAGCTATTATATTATCACAAAACATCAAGTTGGTGTTGTTTGCTTGTATTGAAGATCTCTGAGAATATACAAAATCCATTGCACTTCTACTGCAGCATTGGTCATGGCTGCGAATAATTGTATTATGCTATTTTGACTTTCAGCTGACCATTGAATCTCCAAGAAAAATGCAAAATCTAGTTATTGATTTTCTGGTCTCTTTACAGTTTCCACAATTCGAGTCTGTGTAAGCTTTCAATTGTTTCTTTGTTGAAGAAGAAAAGAACAATCCTTGTGCAGATTTCCCTTTCACGTACCTTAAAATTCTGTGAGCAGCAATTAAGTGGCTTTCATGTAATTTTTCTAATGTTTGTGATAATTGTTGTACAACAAAAGCAATGTCAGATATAGCATTAGTTAGACATATAACAATTTACTTATTAAATTTCCGTAATATGTATCTTTCAATAAGGGTGAAGCGGAGTGATCTTATTCTTCCATGTTGATGGGTGTCAAGCAAGGTTTTGAAATCAAAAATCATATTCAACAAGCATAAACAAAACATATTTTCGTTGATTCATGAGAATGTCATTTCTAGATCTCAGAATCTCAATTCCCAATATGTATCATAACTTGCCTAAATCTTTTATTGTAAAACAATCATTTAAGTATTTTCTTTTTTTTTTTTTTTTTGTGATAGCTTTCTCACGTATACTTGCCAAAATAACATCATCAACATAAATAACTAAAGCAATAAATTTTGAATCTGATTTTTTAACGAACAATGAAAGAATCAGTTAGAGATTGAACAAAACCATATTTAATTAAAGATGAAGTAAGAGTAGAATTCCATTATCGACTTGCTTGCTTTAATTCATATAAAGATTTAGTTAAACTACAAACAACATTTGGAATATCATATTTTATCCCTTGAGGTAATTCCATGTAAATTTCCTCATCCAAGTTTCTATGTGAAAATGCATTGTTAATATCAAGTTGTTTAAATAGACAATTGCTCTTAGCTGCTAGAGCAAGAAGAAGCCTAATGGTGGTGAGTTTGGCAACAGAAGAAAAAATTTCTAAATAATCAATTCCAGGTTGTTGTATGTATCCCTTAGCTACTAAATAGGATTTATATCTTTCAATACTACGATCACTATGTCTTTTAATTCTATATACCCATTTACAATCAATAAGTATCTTTCCTTTTGGTAAAGAAACAACATTCCAAGTATGATTTTTATTTAAAGCATTTATCACTGCTTGCATGACTTCCTGCCAATTAGGATTATCTTTTGCTAAATTGTAACTTTTAGGTTCAGTTTCAATACTTATATCAAAAGAGCAATGTCTCTATGTATGACTAAGTCTGTCATATCATAAAACATCCGAAAGAGGATGTCTTGTTTTAGTTTCATACGCTGATCGTAGATTTTCGATTTATTAGATCGGTTCGAACTAATATAACCGAATCAACCGATTAATTCTATTTAACATTAAAACGTTAACTATATATAATATCTATTATAACTTTAAATAACTTAATTCAAAAACATTATTTTCATAAAATGAATATCAATGATATTACTTTTATTTTCTATATTTTTATACTACTATTTATTGCATTATCTCTTTTTCATTTTATTTTTTACTTATTAATAATATATATTATCTTGGTTACATAATTTATAGTTTATGAACTATTAGTATGTCACTTATTTTATTATTTCAATTTTATGTTATAGTAATTTCATCATAATATATTAGATATTTTAGATATAAAATTTCAACTTATGTATATAAGAAATTTAAATTTAAAAAATGAACACATGTAAATTGAACCAACCGAACTGAATTATTCGGTTTGGTTACTTTTTTTAAATCAATTTGGTCTTAGTGCAAATTTTTTAAGGTGTTTGGTTTCGATGCAATCGGTTCAATTCCGTTATTCAACCGAACCAACCGATGAACACCCTTAGGCATAACAAGAATTAGAGAAGGATTTTCACCCGAATGCAGGTAGTATGGAATGTTCTCATCAATTCTAAGGTAATTTCTCTCATCGATTCTATGTTGATTTCTTGTCATCTTCAAAGATCAACAAAAGATTACAGACAGAGAGTTCAAAAGAAGGAAGAAAATCACGGAAGCTTTAAACAAATTCAAAGATTACACTCCGATACCATCAAGAGAAAAAGAATTGATATTCAGAACCGTATTTACAAGAAGAAATAACATTGAATTGAAATTGATAGATCAACACTTGAGAGAATTACAAGAAGAGAGAATTTGTAGAAATTGGTAACTGTAAAAATGAGCTAATATAAATAGCCATGAGAAGTCAATGACTAAAAGCCTTTTAGACTCTAAAAGTCAACTTTGTCTAAACCGGGTATAAGCTATGTATAAACTAACTTTATACATTACATATCTTGTCATTGTTTAGTGAAAACCCACAAATACTCGAAGGGCGTGTATAAACTAATGGAGTAATTGAATAATTAATGGTTACCATTTACTTCTAGGGCTAGATTATGTTCTGGCGTTCAAATTTATGGAGTACGAAGAAATTGACTTTTGTGTAATTAATTTGTAAGAGAAAAAGATTCCAAGAAGAAGCGGAGGTAAATTATTACTCCCTCCGTCAATTAAATATTCTCATTTTAGAGGAATTTTGTTATCATTTTTTTATTGTTATTTTATGTTTTTAAGATATTTTTTTTATAAATTTTTCATTCTTATCCCTATTAATTTATTCAACTTTCAAGATAATTATATTCCAATCTCCAATAACAAGAGAAGACTATAGATCAAATAATTTTTATTGAACATATTAATAATATCTTGAAAATTGAATATAATATTTATGAAAGGATAAATTAATAAATCATTTCATTCGATTAGTTATTATCTGAATTAGTTAAAATGATAATATTTAATGGATGGAGGGACTAACCTTTTATAATTAATACAATAAATTAAGGTAAGCGAATTTTGTTAGTTACCTAGAGTTGACTCTTTGATGATACATGAGATTTGGTGAAGTGTTGACTTCCATTATCTCTCTAGAATCTTAGTTAGCTTTCACTTTACCCCACAAAAGTCCATAATTTATGTTTCAGTCCTCACATTTTAGTTTAATACATAAAACCTGTACATTATTTTGATAAGTAAAACCAGTACATTAATTAGTTAGAAATACGGATAGATTATGAGAACCATCCCAAGATTTGGCACTAATACGTAATTAATTGCTTTATCAAGCATTCATTATCACTCACCATTTATTAATAATGAAATAAACTGATGAATTGAGGATTGGCATTTTCTTTTATTTTCTTTTTTCTATATGAAATTTGTTATGATTACCTGGATTAAAGTATTTTCATCCTTCTGTTATAAAGAATGCATATAAAAAAAATCATATAATAAACCGCTCAATTGGAAAAAATGCTAATGCATATATGGTGTTGCATTGCTCTCTTTAAAAAACCATATAAAAACATTATAGTGTACTTATATTGTATTGTCCCACGGTACAGGCTAGCTGCTTCCTCTAATTTAGTTGCAATGGCATGATCACCTGAATATTTTTTCTTTATGTGTAATCATTTTATATGAAATGATAAATTAATTAATTCTCTAAAATTGACAAGTTAACGATGATAAAATAAATAAAACCCGCTTATAATATATAAAACTAGCTAGCAAGTGTACATTTAAGAAAAAAAGAGCTTGCTTCCATCATATGTCTACTTTCTATTATTGAAACCCCAATTGATTAGGTATAATACAAGGTTATAAAATAACAGATTGCAAACCCACCACATGATTAGATCCAAAAATATATTTTTTAGTCACCACCAGTGTGATATTATACACTATAGCCAGGGCCTCATGTTCCCATTAGTAATTATAAAAACTAATATTATGTACCCATTTCTTATTACAATTTACAAGTTTATCAACAGAAAAACTAATCATAAAAGAATGGCCTAATGCAAAATGATCCTCCTTAACTTGGTAACAAAAGTCGGATATTATCGTTAGTTTGTAATAGGATCAGATACGCACTTCAACTTGGCGAAATCGAACCACTTAGTCCTCATCAACCTTACATGTCAAAGTCAGGTTGATTTGACTTTGCAAAAATGTCATTCTGATTATTCTCTCTCCAACTAGAAATGGACACGTGATATTCAGAAGACAAATAATTGATACATTTTTTCCAATTTAAGAGAATTAATTGAAACTTTTAAAAATTTGAAATAACATCCTATTTTATTGTCAAGGTAAGAAGGTGTTGATTCATGTGGCGTAAAAGGATAGTATGCAATTTGTACATGATTCACGGTAGATCTCAACATTAGGAAATTATTGTACTAGGACTAGGAAAAAAGCCCACCGATATTTTAAGTTGGGCTTGAGGCCCATTCAAACATATTACTTGTTTCTTGGTATGCGCATCTGTTATTCTAGTTTTAAGAATTTTCTAATTATTTTCCATTGTATGGCCAAACGAGATAAAGTATATATTCTTACCCAAATAATCTTTCTACTAAAATATATTGTGAAGGACGGTTAATTTTATTTAAAAAAAATGGAGCATGAATTTGCGATATGTATTCTAAATTCACATTTGAAAAATTAACCATGTGCGAGACAAATTCGACATAAGATGAAAATTCAATAAAAGAGAAGAAAATGGAAGAAGAAAAAGAAAGGAAGAAAGAGAAGAAAGTTGGAAAACATATTTGTAAAAAATGCTTAGTTTTATCCGATAAAAAAAACGATTAAAAGTGGTCCTTATCATTTCCCTAGAAGT
The DNA here is from genome assembly GCA_949673415.1 of Euphorbia schlechtendalii. Classification (NCBI taxonomy): domain Eukaryota; kingdom Viridiplantae; phylum Streptophyta; class Magnoliopsida; order Malpighiales; family Euphorbiaceae; genus Euphorbia; species Euphorbia schlechtendalii. The sequence goes on along the minus strand of CATIWQ010556552.1, from coordinate 2,203 downwards.
TAATGGACAGAATAGAGCAATAGGCCCAGCAGGCCGACTAAATCTAAAACCCATTATAAATTTTTCTCTATATAACAAAACATTGACCTAATTTAATCAAAATCATTGAGCAATATAATAAAAAATCATTGAGCAACATTTAGGATTTTAAAATGTGCTGTTGGTACAAGAAATTTACAAGACGTTAAATATGAAAATATATTTAAAAAATATTTTTATAGTATTGTAATAAGAGTTTCTCATATCCTTCGAAAATTCATAAATTATATTCCATTAATAATGAGATTAAGGTTTAGTTGTAAATTTTACATATTTTTAACGGATTACAGATTGATCAAAATAAGCAATTGAATTGGCTATCCCCTCTCAGTGAAAAAGGAGCAATTTAATTATTTTCTTGTAGATAATTTCACCAACTCATATTATGATATCACGACAACATTAAAATTTGGAAAAATTTATGAAAATAATAAATATATAAATAAAATAACGGAAAGTTTAAAAAATTGTATGATACGACAAAGACATGTTAAGATAGAATATGGGTAGGACCAAAGTATATATTGATTGCATATTTGCATTGCTTATTATGGCTAACAGATTAATAAATTCGTTTTCGAAATTGAAAATAAAAAAGAGGAATGCGACTTAGTTCGCATTATTTTAACTTTTATAGGAAAAAGATATATTACTATTTGAAAAATGAGGATTGGTGTTTTATTTCGAGGACACTTTACATCTACCCTACACCCTACACATTTTATTTTATTCTTTTATCAATTCACTCATAAATCAGATACTTTAAGAAAAATCTCATAAATAGATTACCGATCACTGCCAATAATATATATGAAAAGAAAATAATACTCACGTGCGATGATGGTATCTGTCGATCATAATTTGTCCCACTAATTACTCCCACCGGTTTTGAGAATTAATCTTTTTCCTATAATTCCAAATTTTTTAACATGTATCTAGGAAAGTGATTAAGTAAAAAATAAAGTTATATGTGCCTATTAAGAGGAATGCAACGTGTGTAGATCGGACCTTAACACAAGCTAATTAGTTTTGTATTAGATGAGCTCAATCCCACCTGTATGCTCATTCAAGCTATTGAGACCAACACTCTCCCAGCCCACGGATCCCCTACATATATCACATAAAAAAGAAAGCCTGATAGCCAAAAGATTCTGAGATTGAGCCTTAACACTCCCTGAGGCTTATGGACTCTCTACATAGTGTTAACTCCTATGTTGATGATGAAGAAAAATAAATTGATTTGATTCTGTTGTGATCTTATTAGATATTATTTAACTATATGCATACTTTATCTTTTAGATAATTGATTTAAATATGTTAAGATAATGCTAAAACAGTTTGGATATTGCTGAGATTTTATCTCTTTTATTTATCCTTTGTTAAGATATTGTTTATTTATTTGAATATTATTTGTGAGATAATTTTAGCTTTTATCTAGCCATAATTAAGGATATATTCAGATTTGAGCAGCCGGTTAAATGGATAGAAATCAGTTTGAAATATTTCAACAGATAATTGTTTGTTCGGTTGAACAAGATTTGTTCAAACGGCTAGTTTTCATTCAACAGCTTCATGATCTCCTTTCCAATGGCTAGAAGATCTAATAAAGTCTATATAAAGGAAACAATCTTGAAGGCTGAAGAGAAGAGTAGAGATACAGCAAGTTACAAATCGTGCCTTCATAAGTTTCAAAGATTTCGAGAGCTTCAACTTTCTATATTCGTATTTTATACTCTCTTGTTATTATTCTTATTATTACTTTTGAGAGTATCATTATAGCTAAGAGTATTTACAATACTCAAACGCTCGAGAGTTTAGATTGATCATTTTATTAATTCGGGAATTGGATTGTACTAGATATAGTAGCAGGATTAGCTACGGGATTAGAAGTAATAGAATTCTTCTAGGTTGTATCTAGGACCCTAAAGGTAGAATTAATAAAATAACATTGAAATCTTTGAGTTGGGTGAGAGACCCTAGGTGGAGAAGTAGACTTATTAGAAGTCGAACTCCTTAAATACTCGTGCAATTTACTTTACGCATTTATATTCATTTGTTTACTGTTTATATTTCAAGGCCTTGACAATCTGTTTCAAGACCTTGACTACTTATCTCAAGGTTTTGACGTTCACAGCTCATATTACATTCCGCAAACTGTTTCAAC
>CATIWQ010556510.1:0-37449 GCA_949673415.1 Euphorbia schlechtendalii | reverse complement strand
AGAAGAAAACAAAGTAAAGTTGTAAGGTATGCAAGTGAAAGCTAAAGTTGATCAAACCGTATCCACTCTTTAATGGGAGTCGTCAATTCCCACAATTCCTGCGTCTACTTTGAATTCGGTCTCGACTCGTACAGAACCTCCGCTAGGATGCTATTCTTTGTGAATTACGAATAAAAGAATGTTGAAGAATGAAAACTTTTATTGATAAGTGCTTTGCAATTACACTCATACAACAAACGCTTGAATTTTTGTAGAAATATAGTGATTGAAATAAGAATCGAATCACTTATACATTTTTCTCGCTAAGACTTTGAATGTAGCGAAATTTATACTATTTTCACTCTATCTATCCATACACATTTTCTTCATCTACCATGCCATGCACCACACACGAAATTGATGTGATTTGAACCCTATTTATAGAGTTTGAAGGGTTGCATCTTTCCAAACGAAGAGTCGTGTCCATTGGGGAAGGGTTGCATCACTTCAATGTGATTGGATGCAAAGATTCATCCTCATCCACAATGGAGAGGCACCTTTTTATGATTCGTTGACTTCCAAAAGGTGTCTTCTTGGTTGGTAGTTAATGGCGGTTGATGGAGGTTGATCGTTATTATCTGGCGGTTGGTAGTTGATAAGAGATAACAAATAACCATCACAAGTCGTGATCTAGAATTACATGTCATGATCGCGAATGGATGTCACGATCATGACATGTCTTTTTCTTCATGTTTCTTCTTTGCAACTTTGCCAATCTTTGACAACGCTGATCCTAAGCCAAATCCTTGTGTTCCGTGCATCTTTTTGCACCTTTTTCACTCTTTTTACATAGAATTCCATCTATGATTATTTCACTCCCAAGATTCACCTAGTTTCTACATTTGCATTAAAAACAACTACATACCACGTGAAATATTTTATATGAAGTATAAAGTGAAACAAAACCATATCATTTTATGATTGAAAATGTCATGATATTAAGTGTAATTATACACTTATCAAGATGGACCTGGATAAAAGCCAAGCCATCAAGGAAATGCTGAACAAAAAATGGAGGAAGAAGTTTGATTATTTCTAGGGTCCCTACAGTACGTCAGCAGGTTCATCACCATACTCACCATAATCTGTGAATTGATATTTAAGTTGCTAAGAAAAGACTAACCAGTGGTCTGGAACAACTAATACCAAATTGCTTTTATCAAAATCAAACAATACTTGATAAATCCACCCGTCCTCTGCCCACCAGAACCTGGAAGATCCCTAATCCTATACTTAGCAATTGAGGAATCATCTGTTGGAGCAATGCTTATGCAAGAACATGAAGATAGGAGTGAGCATGTAGTCTACTACCTCAGCAAGAAATTGCTCGAATACGAGTCGCACTACACTCTGGTGGAGAAAATTTGTACAATGATGGTTTGGCTAATAAGTAAGCTACACCACTACTTTCAATCTTATAGAATAAAAGCGATCGCAAGGATTGACCCGATGAAATATCTATGCCAATCGCTAACACTTGCCAGGAAACCCTCACGGTGGCTATTGCTATTATAAGAATTTGACATCGAATACGTAACCAAGAAAGTAATCAAGGGATGAGCAGTTGCTAAATTTCTAGCAAATCAACAGCTAGAATCCTATTACATTGAGGACCTTGAATTCCCAGATGAACAATTGGCACTGGTAGAAGAAGCTCAAACAAAATGGAAAATGTTCTTCGATGGCGCGATGAACAAAAGTGGAGCTGGCCTAGGTGTCATCTTGATAACCCCACAAAATGAAGTCATACCACTTTCAAAATGCTTGGAGTTCCAGGTAACAAATGATGGTGCTGAATACGAGGCTTGTCTATTTGGATTAGAAGCACTTCAGAAGGTGCGGGTAAAAGAAGTATCCGTAGTTGGGTACTCGGCTCTAGTCATCAAACAAGTTACTGGAGATTGGGAAATCAGGGAAGAATAACTTTATCCTTATGTGGAAGCAGTATGAGAGGCCTCCCAAAAATTCACACAATGTGTTTTCAAAAACGTACCAAGGGATGAAAACCAAATGGTCGATGCACTCACTACACTAGCATCAATGTGGGAAGGCCCCCAAACTCAACCAATAAAGCTGGTTATCCTTCAGATAGCCAAAGAACCTTTCTACTGTCGCCTAGTGGAAACTGAGGATGAGCAAGCTGCTGGCAGTTGGTTCTTCTATATCATTAAATTTTTGCAAACCAGAGAATACCCAGAGGGAGCAATGGACTCGGAATGAACTTCATTATGATGGTTGGAAGTACAATTCAAATTAGTAGATGGAGATCTGTTAAAACATACACCGGAGGGGCTGTTATTAAGATGTCTCACTGAAAAGGTGGCAAATGTTGATCATCGAGTGAATGCATGCGGGAGAATATCGACCCACATGAACAGGTTGACACTTGCAAAGAAAATTCAGTGCTAAGTTATTTCTAGATAACAATGGTCTTAGATTGCATAGCTGAAGTGCGAAAATGTCCCGAATGCAAGATATATGGAGATATCAGTCACCTTATCCCATTCGAGCTCCATAGCCTATTTACTCCTTGGCTTTTCTTAGAGTGGGGCATCGACATCATTAGTGACATTCAGTCTAGTTTGACTAATGGACATCGTTTTATTTAGTAGCAGTCGATTACTTTTCAAAATGGGTAGAGGCCGAGTCTTACACCAATATCACCGCCAAGAAGATGGCCAAGTTTATAGAAACACATATTTTTTCCCGATATGGTATCCCGCATCACATCGTATTAAATAATGAGGTTCAGTTCCAAGGAACTACATCAGATCTGGTAGAGAAATATGGGATCGAGAACCATTGATCATCACCATCAGACCACATGCCAATGGGGCAGTAGAAGTAGCCAATAAATTGATCAAGAAAATTTTGAGCAAAATGGTTATCACCTACAGAAATTGAGCTGATAAACTGCCATTTGTAGTGTGGGGGTACAGAACCAGTGTCAAAACTCCTACTGATCAAACCCTGTTCTTATTAAAGGAATCAGATTGGGCAAGAGCCAAATTCGAGCAGTTGAATATGATAGATAAACAGCATCTAAAAGCATTAGACCACTTGTAGATGTATCGAAAATACATGACTAGGGCATACAATAACTAGGTCAAATTCAGAAGATAACCTTTGAAAGCGGGAGACCTAGTTTTGAAGCAAATGAGACCATCAAATGTGGATGTTCGGGGAAAGTTTCCCCCAAACTAGGAAGGTCCTTACATCATGAAGAAAATTTTAAGCAAAGGACCCACCAAGATCATGGACATGGATGGAAACGAATTCGTCAACCTAATTAACCAAGACAAGCTCAAGCGCTACCACGTTTAGTCCTAAAAAGAAATAAATTAGAAAAAGCAATACACAAAAACGAGAGAAATGTCAAAAATTAGTCTGTCGACTGGCACTTGGCTAGTTAGGCAACAATTAGGACCTTTCTTTCCTTTGTAAAAAACACTATGTAAGAGATGGTCCATCGCAATAATGAAAAAATGTTGCCTAAAGTTCCAAAAGTGTTGCGAAAGCACTTGTCGCAACACTTTTCTATGAAAAAAGTTGTTGGTGATGCTTCCCTTGCGAAAAGTCATTTTCACAACACATTTTTTTGTTTTTGCAACACTAAGAAATGTGTTACGAAAATTTTTTAGTACTTGAAACAAATTTTGTTGTGTTGCAAAAAATACCTGTCGCCGTCAACGTCCGTTAGTTTTTTTCGTAACACTTTTGTTGTTCATTCGCAACACTTTTCTTATAACAATTTTAACATATTGGCAACACCATGTCCAGTTTTCGTAACACTTTTTTTAAAAACACCTATATCGTATTTGAAACACTTTTTGCGCTTATTGCAACATATTTGTAAAACACTTACTTGGTGCCATAATTCAGAAAAATTGATATTTATGTATTTTATATAATTCATAATGCATAATATTTAATTGCATATAAATTCAAACGAGAACTAAAAAATTCATAATACTATATAAACTAAAAATATCGCTACTAAAAGTTTATTTCTAATTACAGAACGGCTGCTAACTTCACTATCCGAGCTGGTGTCTATAGAATTGCAACTGAACAAGTTAAGGGTATCTCACACACGATAAACCACTACATCAGATCCATGAGCTTGCACCTATCAGAAATGTATGAGCAGAATTTGAATTAATAACTTATTATTCTACTTTAAGCAAACACTGTCAAATAGACTAAAAGTATATGAACAAGGAAAAAATGTAGATCCTGACAGATACAAAAAAGCAAGATTAGGCAGCCATCATAGGAGGCTAAAGTGTAAAAGCTATACAAAAAATGAAATCTACCTGGGATTATCATAAGCATATTGAACTTATGATTACTTACAGAATACAAATCCATACATCTAACTCCAACTAGATAACTATTTAAGTTGTGTAGTCATTTTCTAATACATGTTTTCAACAGTGAAAAGTTAGTCAATTAGCATAACAAGCAATTATTAGCTCAAGAAAATCATGGTATTACTTATGCACTCAATGAAAATGTCTAAAAAATGTATCTACCGATTGGGAAGATAGCCAAAAGTAATCCGAACAACACCACCCAACTCATGCATATTTATTGTATATGGCAACTGATATCAAAAAAATTTGTGCACTTCCTTCTGCTCGCAAAACAAAAGTTGATCAAAAAACCCAAGAAATTATACCTTTCACTCATTAAAGAACTCTGACGAGCATACCTGCATAATTTTTCCCATGAAGAAGTCTACAAAACCTTCCCAATATTTGGTCCAAATATTTTTTATAGATTCTAGGAAACCATTAACACCATCTTGTAGAGGTTCAAATGGAGGTACCTGCAAAACATTCAATACTCGACCGTTTCACTCATAAACTTTAAAAAAAATATAAAGAATTGTCACATAACTAACAATAGAATGCATCCTCACGTAACTAACAATATCAAATGAATTAACTTGTCTAAGAGGCATTCAAATCCAAAAGAAATAAATAACAAAGAAAGAGAAATTGAAAAAAAATAGATCTCGAATATATTGGGAAGCAAAAAAACAGTAGGAAATCTTATACCGTTTGCCAAGAATGATGCCAATGATAATAGATATAAGGGCCACCCCCAAAATAAACTTTATGTGCATCCCATTTGAAACCTCTGTTAACTGCAAATGTGAATGTGTCTCCGAAGATGTTGAGGCAGCCTCTTACTTTTTCTTACTCTTTCTTTTCACTAGGCTTGATGTCGATGACCCAAATGATATGTCTCTTAATTTTATCTCTGTGCCGTCCTTGTTATCCACCACATTACTTTCATTACTCTGCAACACATTCAACATAAAAAAATGTAGCTAAAGTGAAAATGTTTATGTTATTTTGCATGGTATAAATCCTAGGCTTTTATTTTTATATGCATGGTAACATCAAATTATATGAGGGGAAACATCTATATTGTTTATTGTAAAGAAGGAAAACAGTCAACTAAATCAAGATTTCATATTTTGTAAGTGATATACACGTGATTTAAAGGAATTTACCTACTCTAGTAATTTTGCATCAGCAATTTGCAGTTTTTGCTCAAGTTCCTTGACCTGCTTCTCTAGAATTGGGATCTCTTTATTCTTAGATTCAAGTTCTTGAAGGGATTTCTTCATAGCTGCTTCTTTTTCTAAATGTTTCTGAGAATCTGCTTCACACTATTCTATTTGGACATCAAATAGAAAATTCAATCTCAGAGTCTGAAAGAAATAGACTTCAAAGTATTTTCAATAACAGAATTGGTGCTCCATGTCACAACCCATAGCAACGTATAGGCCAACATGTATTTTTAAATTTCGTACTCAAGTAAAAAAATTTAAACCAAAGGGTTGGTGCCTAACCTTTTCAGAAACAACACTCTAAGAAAGTTGTAATTCTTTTTGAAGTTGTAAAACTTGGTCATTTAGTATATCTCTGTCTTGAATTTTAAGTGCATGATCCTCTAGTTTCATGTTTAACTCGGCTTCTCTTTCAGTTGTAGCTGCCTGGATGCTTTTTACCTACATGAACTAATGACATTTTGGTTAGCTGGTGAATTTCAATGAAGTTTAAAAGCTTAATTTTGGGTTCTTTTAAATTCATCAAAATGATAAAATAGTACCTCTTCTTTCAGTTGTGACTCAGCTGTTTCCATTTTATCTTCCAGTTCCTTGAGATGGGTTTAGAGCACTAACTTCTCTTCCACACCAGCCTTGAGATTTTCAATCTCAGATTTTAAGACATCTTCTTGAGCCCTGTACTCCTTTAATTGTTCATTACCCATGACTGAAGATAAGAAGCAGAATTAAATCTTTTATGGCTTTCTTCAAAGACTACAATTGTTCTAGTGTTTCATCCTTCTCTAAATGGGGTGTAGATAGTTTTGCTTCTACATCACTCAGTTTGGATTCATATGAGGGCAGTTCCTGAGTAAGCTTTAGATTTGCATCAGCCATTCCTCCACTCTCCTTTTCAAAGGCTCTTGACTTGATTTGCAGTTCCTTAACAATACTTTCAAGTTATTTTAATTTCAAGTGAGCTTCTTTCAGCTCAAGTTTCTGAGTCTCGGTAATAGCAGAAGCTTCATGAGCCTGATCCTCATGGATTCTACTTTTTCCTTATGATCATTTAACTTGTCATTCAAATCTTTTATGTCTTTGTCTCTCTGTGGCAACCTTTTAATGACTTTTTGTAATTCTTCCTTGACCTGTAAATTACGAGCCTCGGTAGCTGAATGGAGTTCTTTAATCAATTTTTTATCACTACATCTAAGATCAAGTACCTCATGTATTGAAAAAATGGATCAAGGGGATAATTGCGAAATCCATACACATTCAGAAGAATATAAGTACTTTTATAAGTAAAAAGCACAATCTGAAGCTAGTAATGCTTACCATTACTCAAGACGTAATACCAAAGCAAGAGCCAATATTTTTTCTAAAATAATCCTAGTTTATTGGTTTAGGTTCCTGCATAATTTAGACCAACCATTACTCAAGACGTAATACCATTTGTACTCTATGGAAATAGCCACCTGTTTCAATTGCAAATGTGCCTGCCAGCAGTAAAGTACCAACCAAATAGCAATGAACTTGCAAAACAATAAAGAGCATATTTTGGTTGAATTTTCATACTTTTCCCCTAATTTATAAGAGTATACATAGGTTTCATCCTCAATCCAAGCCATAGTGTCGTTGCATGACACATAATGATAATGAAGCAATTACCACAAGTCATAACTTACGCATAGTAACATGTTTAAATATCACAAAAAATATGTTTAAAAAATAAACAAGAACAAGCATTTATCAGGCTAATTAAATGAAGGCCTCATTCAAGGATCCTTACTTCCTTATAAAACAAAGTATCAACCAGTAAATTCTACCTGAACATATACATGAATTTTCACTTAAGAATCAAAATTATGACCAAGAGTATGAGTGTATTGTACAATACATAGAAGATATCCGTAAACCTCAGAGATAATGTTTGCTAGAGCCAAAAAAATTGAACATGATATATATTACAAATAAGTATCCTTCAAAAATATTTCTATTAAGCTGAGCCAATCACAACTTCATTTCTTCTTCTATTCCTGCTTAATTTGTTCAAGCAACAAGTAATTGAAGGATGTACCAAAATTGAAATGGCCTTTGTAATTGCTTAACCTACGTAGATTCTCTATGCATAACCCTTCCCCACTTCAAACAAAAGCAATACAATAAAAAATACGAAACATATTCTCTCCAAATGTTCAAATAATCTCAGTCAAGATTACGTTGGTGTGCAATCAGATCAACAAGAGAGTGAATCAAATAAATTATTATTCACGAACAAAACGTGTAGTCGAGATCCACAAACCCTAGCTTAGAGAACTTAAAATCTATGGTGTCCATCTATAATTAAACAAGAAAAACTAAAAATCAAAAGTGAGAAAGAGAAAGAGGACCTGCCTGAACTTAGTTTGAAGCAGGGTGTTGGCATCATCGAAAGCACAACTTAGGGAACTGAACTCCTAGTGAGCCTCTTCAGAGACGATGAGCCTCATAAGTAGAAAAATAAATGGAGAAAAATTAAGGGGGGCTTTACCAGGATAGCTATGAGGGAGATGGCGATGCAAGTGAGTTTTAGATTGAGCTGGGATATGGGATTGGTAATCTTTTTCAGAGAGAGCATGAACAAAAGGAGAGGAGAGGAGAGGAGATGAGAGAGTATTTATGATTTATATATTTTTACTTTATTTTTTATTTTCTTATTATTTTTTCCATCAATTAACAAGTGAGAGATTTCCCGCCCGTCAACTTTTCACCATTAACAGTGTTTTTCACAATGGTTAGATTGAGAGTGATGCGATGAAAGTGTATTTGATAAACAAACATGTCTATTGCAACACTTTTGGAACACTTTTTATAATGTGTTTCAAAAAAATCATATTTTTCTTAAAATATCATAACATTTCAATGCAACACCAACCATTCTGGTTGTGACAGGCCATCTATGGCGCATTGAAAATAAAAAAAGCACGTTGAGTTGTAAACCCGTAAAAGGCGACTCAGGCAAAAATTAGGGCACTATGAGGAACAGAGGGACCACAAGTTAGAAAACTTCTTCTAGGCTAGCTAGTGGTAGGATTCAAATCATTGGAAAATTTGTACCTGCTTTAAAATCATTTATGAAATGTTATTATTGTTGCAAGATTTATGTTTATGTTACATGGATGTGTGCATACAAAATATCACAAGTAAGCATAACAAATTTCAATAAAGTCTCATAATGTCAAAAATAAATCAAATAGTCAAACACACAAGTCTAGAAAACCAATAACAAAGTTTATAGCAGATAAATATAGATCTACAGGTGCCAATCATTCCACCGAGCATGCTCCTTGAAGTATGAGGAAGAGGATCCAATCTGTCCTTGTCCCTCTCCTACTCGCGTGACACCTTAAAATGCTGATCAGCATTAAGAAGACTCCTAATCTCGCCTAGCCATCCATGATAAAACTCATCAGTATCAGTAGTCTTTGGGGCACTGCAATCCAAAGCAACAATGGTAGCCTACGCCCAAATTCTCCGTATCGCATGCTGTGTGTCGAGACCAAAGCCATGGAAACGGGTTGAACATAGAAGCATAGGAACTCGTTGCTAATGCCTATACTACCTTCACAGACATGAAGGGGAATAGGAGGTAATGCCAAATAAGCCCATCAGAAACTTGCCTGAGTCATGCACATTGGTGGCAACGAAAGGGATCTCTAACCAAGGACTGAGCCAACGGATCTCAAAAGATCGATAAGGGCGCAGAATCTCAATCTAAACCTCTTCACTCAATGAACGGTGGTCCTTCCTGATAAAACCCCTAGGACTATAGTGCGAAGGGAGATATCGTGCCTTGCCCAAGCGAGGATCGGCAGTCAAACGAAGCTCCAACAACCACACCTACAAGCGTTTCATGCAAATGAGAGAATGTAATTCACAAAGAGGAGGATTGAGAAGACATACCTTGAGTAAAGAAAAGTGGACACCCACTAAATCAGGATTCACCTTATTAGCATCCATGTGAACCAAACTCTATACCAAAGATAAAGTAGCGGGAGAAAAACCTATGGAAAGTTGGTCGATAATAGACAACAAGCGGAATGGGGCAACTGCTCCAGCCCCATAAATGAACTTTGACAGGAGAAGGTCACCATGGAAGGCCATGCCAGATGACAGGTGGGTATGGTCTCGCACCAGTTGAGGACAACATCGACTCGAAAACTGCCGAAGTCAGGAGGGGCGGACCAAAAGCACCTGCTGGAATTTAAGTTCCACAATCCTTGCAACTTATCCTCATCCTCAAATTGGAAGGAGGGAAATGCAAAGGAAAGCCTTACAATGAATGCTGGAGTTAGTTTTTCTAGAAAAGGAAGCCCCGGGATGGCATGATACTCCTCGACCAAGGGGTAACTCTCGAGGTCAGCAAAGTGAAAGATGTGGGTGGTCAGATCCAAGAACTTCAGAGCAGCATGGATAAAGGCCATGTTCACGGGCCTAGAAGTAAGGTATTGAAGGCCTCACACCCCAAACCCATCGAGCTTTTACCAATTGGGCCCCTGGATGGTGTGGAGAAAAGCCCTAAGTTGCTCGTTATGTGTCGATATTACCAAGAAAGAACTTAAGTAAATTCCTCAAAACTGGTTTTGCCTACACGAATCAATAAGAAACATTAGCAAACCATATTCATTCATTCATACATACACATAAAACATTCACAAATAAGCAGCCAATCTCATAAGAAAAAAATGCAACAAGTAAGGACTCGGCACGCAACAACCAAAGTCCTCTTCTCTTTCCATAAAATCCAAGTTTTCAAAATTCTACAAGAAAAGCTATCTAAGAGTATAGTTAAAAAAGAAAACAAGATTGACAAAAGAAAAGCTCCTAAGCATTCATTACCTATTAGTCATCTCCACCCACCGGGTCTCTAGGCGCCATGGTAGCCATCTCCAAATCCCCGTGGCACAGGCTTTCGAAGGCACCATCCGTAAGACCTGTGTAGGAGGAGGATGAGGGGCATTAAAGAAACTAGCATCCCACTCAAGAGTAAGCAAAGGACCAGTAGCCACCCCATCGAGCAAAGTAGTGAAGTCAAGATCAAGGGAATGGGCAAAATCCTCAATAGCAGCCCACTCCTCCTCTCGAGCTTGAGTATACTCGATGTTCTACCACAACAACTTTTGATGCTGGAGTCCAGACTACGATAACAGGCATCCAAATCCTGGTGACTGATGTCCAAGCCCCGATAGCAAGAATCCAGGTCCTGATGATGGATATCCAACACATGGAAGTGACCCTCGAGCTCCCAATAGTGCTACTCGTAATCATTCTCCCTCACCAACAACGACTGCAATCAATAAGACATGTTAAAATCATAATCATATACATCAAACATAACATATCATACTTACATACAAATCAAGCATAAAAAAGGTCGAGAAAGGAAACATACTCGTGCAACCCCATCCTGCAAGATCATCATATCCCTCAGCGCAAGGGAATGCCAAGCCACCCGCTCCATCTCCTCTTGCGTAAACTACAAAATGAATAAAAGGATGTCAAACATTCTGAAACCACTATAATACATTTGAAGATAAGATGTTTAGTCAAAGACTCACATGGGTGGCATCAGAAGGATCGAAAGACAGTGTGTGGAGGCTCCACGGAAGAGACACCTCTCTCTGTATCCCCGAGTAATCCATTAGGTAGAAAGATGAGTCTAGAGGAACCGTTAATCTCCCCTCAATAACACTCGAGGAAGTGGAGCTCATACCCCCGGTTGAGGTATTCAGCTTAGGAACTCGGACCCTCTTTCGGGCAGCCTCTTACAATAATAGATAAATAATCAGAAGCAAAATCGACGAAAATGAAAGAAACGCCATAATTAACACAACTCTCATACCTGACAACTGATGCTAGTACCACTAGCGCCCTACACCGGCACCGATTGCTCCCTAACTCCTTGGTCGCACACGAGGCCGCTCTACCTTAGGCTGGGTCAGAGGATGAAGCGGAATCAGCATATCGTAGATGAACGCCTCATAATCTTCACATCAACCGGAGAGCCTCAAACCATGCTCCTCAAAGAATAACTATCTCTCCTCCAGGTTGATGATCACCAAGTGTGCCTAGAATAGTCCAATAAGAGGCGTAGGAGGGATACGCCTCTCAGCCACTAGCTTAGTCCTCTAGAAATGAATGCGCTCGCCTAGGCACCACTCGCATGTCTTAGGACTCTCTAGGATGAAGTGGTTCCGATCCACTTCCTTACGAATCTCCTTTGCCAAGTGGTAGCTCGGGAGCCCCCCTGCAAGGGTTGTGGTAAACTTGAAATGCAATCAACTCAAATTAGGATGGTTTCAGATAAAGGACTAATGTAGTTTTATTTACACAAAACAAGAATGCTCACCTGGTCAAGTGTCAAATCGTAGAGGTACCCATAGTGACACCCAAGGTCTAATATTTCTCCCTTAAAGGCTGAACAAATCCGAGCAAGGTAGGGAGAGTCATCGGGAGCATTAGCAAATCGCAAAGTAGGAAGGAAGCTATAAAAGAAAGCCAAGGCCTGCACAATCAAAGATGAACATAAAGTCAGACAATGTAAACTAGAAAGAACCAATATGTACTAACGATAAATGAACAAACGGTACCTAAAGAACCATGGGACAACATCGCAGTACTCTTTGATGAGCCCTCATAACCCGGTCGAGGGTAAAGTATGTGTGGGCTAATATTGCCAAAGGCTAGTTAAGGCCACTAACACCACCCGTAGTTGATCTGGCTGTTCGAGACCGGGAAGAAAGCCACATTCAGCAAAGTAATGAGGAAAGACTAGACCTATAAAGGAATCTCCTGATAAGTGTATGATTACACTTATTATTATGATATTTTTATTCATAAAACGATATGGTTTTGAGTCATTTTATACTCCATATAAAAGATTTCATGTGGTATGTAGTTGTTTTTTATGCAAGTGTAGAAACGAGGTGAATCTTGGGGGTGAAATGATCAAAGATGGAATTCAATGTAAAAAGAGTGAAAAAGGTGCAAAAAGATGCATGGAACATAAGGATTTGACTTAGGATCGGAACTGTCAAAGATTGGTAAAGTTGCAAAGAAGAAACATGAAGAAAAGCACTATTCACGATTGTGACACCCAGTCACGATCATGACTTGTCACCCTTCATAAATAGAAAGTTTCCAACCATTGTTCATGATCATGACATGTGATTCACGATCATGACTTATGACGCTCATTGATTATCTCTTCTCAACTACCAACCACCGGATACGAGCGATCAACCACCATCAACTACCAGATGAAAAGACACCTTTTAGAAGTAAAACAATCATGAAAAGGTGCCTTTCCATTGTAGATGAGGATGAAACATTACATCCCATCATATTGAAGTGATGAAAACCCTTCGCCAATGGAAATGACTCTTCATATAGATGCAACCCTTTTTACTCTATAAATAGGGTTCAAAACCAACCAATTTCGTGGCATAAGGATGACATGCATGGTAGACATTGAATGATAGTATGCATGTATGATAGAGAGTGAAAATAGTATATATTTCGCTACGTTCAAAGTTATAGTGAGAAAAATGTACAAGTGATTCGATTCTTATTTCGATCACTATATTTCTCCCCAAATTCTAGCGATTATTGTATGAGTGTAATTGTAAACAACTTATCAATAAAAGTTTTCATTCTTCAACATTCATTTATTTAATATTCACAAAGAATAGCATACTAGCGGAGGTTCTGTATGAGTCGAGATCGAATTCAAAGTAGACGTAGGAATTGTGGGAATTGACGACTCCCATTAAAGAGTGTATATGGTTTGATCAACTTTAGCTTTCACTTGCATACCTTACAACTTTGCTTTTTTTTCTACTTATACTTTCTTTTTCGAAGTTTATGATATGTCTATGTGTCATAATGAGTTTTTCATCTTGCATCTCTTATATTAATCAAGTTAGATGCTTTTGATTTAACTTTAAGAGTGATTTCAGGGTTAATAAGATTGTGTATTATCACTTGATCTATGATTATAATGCTATTTAGTGAGCCAACATTTTTGGGGTGGTAACTTGCTAAATATGGCTATGTGAGAGTGACCCGTACTAAGCATAGTATTATTGTTATCTAGGTTCTTATAAGTGTCATAATTCGTGTACCCTAGATCTAGAAAAGTCATTTCATGTTTTGCTCTGGGTGAATTATTGAATAATTGGACTTCTATAACAGTGTTTGTTGAAGTTATCTAGAGTATGAAAATCTTCTTGATGATTTTGCATATTTTTCTCTACTATACTTGTTCTTAGAGAATATCTAATATAATTTACATCTTCTCTAATCTGTCCATGCATCTGTTTATTCATCAGTCTATCATCCACACCTCCAATACAAATTATCTTATTTCGTTTGTTCCGTAACTCTAGTTGGTCTTTAGAACAGAATTCCTTCCCTATGGGATCGATATCTTTTAAAACCACATCGTAATTGTATACTTGTAGTGGTCATCATTTTTCTATTTGATAAGCGATATTGACAACACCTATTCATATTTAGAACTTTTATCTTATAAGTAGAAAAGTGGGGAATAAGGTTTCTGGCATCGTTACCGAACATAAGCCAATCGGAACGAGTATAGTCAAAATCTTACGATCAAGTTTTTGGCGCCATTGCCGGGGAAGGTAAGGGCGATCTAGAGATAAAAAATTTGGAAACTAAGGTACTTTTTTATATTTTTATTTTATTTATATATCTATCTGTATTTGCATTTTGCGTTTAAAATGTTTACTAACATACATTGGGATAAGTTTTGTGGTGATTAAATGATTGATAACACAATTGATACATGTGTAGATGAAATTTATCATGTTACATCTCATGAAGAGTCAACATCTAAATCCCTTAAAAATTTAGAATATTCCTCTAAAATCGAAAAATTAGTTAGAGAAGATGATCCTATACCACCTTTTATAGATAAACCACCCTTAGTAGAATTGAAGCAATTGCCTAGCCATTTGAAGTATGCATTTTTAGGAAGCAACAATACCTTACCCATTATAATGTAAGTTATTTGATTTGCAAGAAGAAGCATTATTGGAGACAATAAAAGGTAGAATAAGGAGTATTGGTTGGCAAATTTCCGATATTAGAGGGATTAGCCCTAATATAGTGATGCATTCTATCAGTTTGGAAAATGATAGTAAACCTAAGATAGAAAGGCAAAGAAGATTAAATCTACACATAAAGGAAGCTGTTAAGAAGGAGATTATAAAGTTGCTAGATGCAAGAATTATCTATCCAATTTTAGATAGTGAATGGGTCAATCCTATTCAATGTGTTTCGAAAAAGGGAGGTATTATAGTAGTTCATAATGAAAAGGGTAACTTAGTTCCTACTAGGACTATAACTAGATGGAGAGTTTGCATAGATTACAGAAAATTAAATGCAGCCACTAGGAAAGACCATTTCCCTTTACCATTTACATATAAAATGTTATAAAGGATATTAGGTCATGCATTTTAATACTTTCTAGATGGATTCTCTGGGTATTTTCAAATTCATATTAAGCCAGATGACCAAGACAAAACCACTTTTACATGTCCATTTAGTACATTTTCTTATAAAAGAGTGCCTTTTGGGTTGTGCAATGCTCCAACTACTTTTCAAAGGTGTGTTTCGACTATTTTTAGTAAGTATGTGGAGGATATTATGAAAGTTTTCATTGATGATTTCTCTGTATATGGAGATTCTTTGGAGAAATGTTTAGAAAATTTGGATAAAGTACTTGCTAGATGTGAGGAAACTAATTTGGTATTGAATTGGGAGAAATGTCATTATATGGTTAATGAAGGTATAATTTTAGGTCATAAGATAGATGAGAAGGGAATTCATGTAGATATAGCAAAAACCAAGATCATTGAGAAATTACCTCGTCCCATAAATGTTAAGGGAATAAGATCATTTCTAGGCCATGTTGGATTTTATAGAAGGTTTATTAAGAATTTTTCGGTTATAACTAAGCCTTTAACTAAATTATTAGTTAAAGATGTGAAGTTCGATTTCTCTGATGATTGTTTAAAAGCCTTCAACACTTTAAAATGAGCATTAGTTTCGGCACCCATAATTGTGAAACCAAATAGGTCTCTGCCATTTGAATTGATGTGTGATGCTAGTGATGTTGCTGTTGGTTGTGTATTAGGTCAAAGTTATGAAAAGAATTTGCATGCAATTTATTATGCGAGTCACACTTTATCTTCTGCACAATTCAATTACACCACCATAGAAAAAGAGATGTTAGTAGTCATTTATGCATGTGATAAATTTAAATCATATTTGATTGGATCTAAAGTAATAATTTGTATTGATCATGCTGCTTTGAGATATTTGTTTGCTAAGAAAGATGCCAAACCTAGATTAATTAGGTGGATCCTTCTTTTACAAGAATTTATTTAGAAATAAGGGACAAAAAGGGAAGTGAGAATACCGTAGCTGATCACTTATCTCATTTAGAAGATGATAAGGGACCTATAGGTGAAACTGGTGATATTAATGAACTTTTTCCAAATAAAAATCTTATGTCTATTAAACATACAGTTAGTCCATGGTATGTAGACTTTGCAAATTATTTGGTTACGCATACTTTACCCTTTGATTTAGATTCTAATGGTAAGAAGAAATTACTCAAAGATATTAGATCATTTATGTGAGATGAACCTTATTTATTTAAGGCATGACCAATGGTATTATTCGTAGATGTATAAATGATACTAACTTTTCTTCAGTTTTAAGTCATTGCCATAATAGCATATATGGAGGATATTTGGGACAAGCAAAAACCGCTGCGAAAGTTCTAGAGAGTGGGTTTTATTGGCCAACATTATTTAAGGATGCTAGAGATTTTGTTCAGAATTGTGATAATTGTCAGAGAACAGGAAACATAAGTCGAAGAGATGAGATGTCATTGAAAATCGTCTTAGAAGTAGAGCTTTTTGACGTTTGGGGCATAAATTTCATGGGACCATTTGCTACCTTTAATGGTAATAATTACATTTTGCAGTTGATTATGTTTCAAAATGGGTTGAAGCTAGCGCATATAGTAAGAATGATGCTAGAGTAGTTGCTAAGTTTCTTAAGCAATTATTTAGTAGATTTGCAGTTCCTAGGACTATAATTAGAGATGGGGTTCACATTTCACAAATAAGACTTTTGAAAGCTTGATGCATAAGTATGGAGTACATCATAAGGTTGCTACCCCATATCACCCTCAGACTAGTGGTCAAGTAGAAATTTCTAATCGGGAAATTAAGTGGATTCTTGAAAAGACTGTCTCAAATTTTAGGAAGGATTGGTCTACTAAGTTAAATGATGCATTATGGGCTTGCAGAACAGTTTTTAAGACACCTATTGGTATGACACCCTATAAGTTAGTTTACAGAAAGGATTGTCATTTACCGATAGAATTAGAGCATAAGGCTTTATGGGCTTTGAAGAACTTGAATATGGATTTGCACAAAGCCGGTGAAAGAAGAAAGTTGGATTTAAATGTGTTAGAAGAACTACGTTTTTCATCATATGAAAATGCAAAGATCTATAAAGAGAAGATAAAACGATGGCACGATGCAAAACTACGGGAAAAGAAGTTTAAAATTGGAGATAGAGTTCTATTATATAATTCCAGACTTTGCTTGTTCCTTGGAAAACTCATATCTTGTCGGAAGGGACCTTATGAAGTTATTCACGTATTTGACAATGGAGCATTAGAATTGAAAGCCGAAAATGGAGAAATATTTTGAGCCAATGGCCAACGATGCAAACCTTTTCTCGAAAATAAATTTGAACAACAAGACGTTGATGTTCAATTACTATCTTTACCATAAATCATTCTAGGTATGAAATTAGTAAATATTTATTATTTATAATTAACATATTTGTTTCTATAAGTTTTTCTAGGACTAAGTCTAAAAATTGAATAAATAGAGGAATTGACGAAAGTCGTGCCCGTGACATTATGGGGTAAAACCTTCTGTTCCTATTGTGAAGAAAGTCACGATCATGACAAGCCTTCACGTTCATGACACGGGAAGAATATAACCGTTACAAATTGCGATTTAATACACGATAGATGGTTGAAACCGCCATTAATGGCTAGTTTGAAGGAGAAATGGCTGTATTGACTATTTTGGCAAATCAATGACCTATTAGAACTCTATATAAAGGTCTAGATTGAATCCATAACCACCACAACCTTCTACAAAGCTTACAAAATTTTTGATTCTTTCATCTATATTCTTCTACATTCAAAACCTTTTTCAATCCTTTACTTCATAAACCAATATGCCTCGTGTTAAGGTAGCCACCAATAGAAGGGACTTCCCAAACTATCAATAAGATTACTATTGTCCTTTTCCCATTCATTTATGTGAGGAAGGGAAAAGATTCCAAGTTTTGAATAAATTGGATATCAACGGTATGATTTTTCTTGACTTAGTTTTCTTGGAGACATTGGGCCTCCATGAGCAAATGGGGATGTATCTTACTGATCTAGGTTTAAGCACATTTGTGGGAATGCGATTTCCACAAAATCATGATTGGATTTTGAAATTTCTAGTGACATTCGATTTTGAAGATAAGAAGAAGAGGGCGATTCAATTTCGTAACCAAGGTAGACATT
The DNA here is from genome assembly GCA_949673415.1 of Euphorbia schlechtendalii. Taxonomy (NCBI): domain Eukaryota; kingdom Viridiplantae; phylum Streptophyta; class Magnoliopsida; order Malpighiales; family Euphorbiaceae; genus Euphorbia; species Euphorbia schlechtendalii. The sequence continues at coordinate 19,177 of CATIWQ010556510.1, read as the reverse complement.
ATACCATCACAAGAGAGATGATGAGTACTTGGTTCGGGTTCGAAAATTCATCGAGCATGATGGATTCTTTTCAAGAAAATTGAGTTTGGGTAGATTTAACGGGCAAGAGAGCTTTCGACCCCAAAAATTCTCCAAATAAACTTATTAAGGATGAGTGTATTCTTCTCCTCCACAAATACCTTGTCACTTCGGTATTTTATCGAGTAGAGAACACCAAAGTCTAAAAGAGAGATTTGTCTGTTCTTTCTTGTAAAATGAATAAGCAAAAAGTGAAGTTCGTGGATATAATTTGGGACATGATGAAGAAGAATTCAACGAACATGAGGAACAAGATTGGGTGGCCGAAATTATCACCGCCATTATTTTGGGTGCGCAAAATGAACTCCCCTATGTTTAACAATCAGTGAGTATTTCCGACATATGGATAGGAGTTACTTGAAGAATATTGGACTTCTTCAAGAGAATGATGGTGTCTATTCTTTCTACTTCTACTCCAACCGCACCAAAAAACTAATCTCGACTCATGATGATTCTTTTGTTGGCCCATCTGATCCAACTATTAGACGTTATCCTAGCAAGGCTCCGATGATCGAAGAAGAAGATGAAGAAGAAGAAGACAAAGTTCCGAAAGATAGGAAGGCGAGTATGCAACAAAAATTGGATAATTGCCAAGCAAAACTTGGAGTAATGTAAAAGGACATGAAGATTCTACAGAAGAGTAATAAGTTGATGCTTCAAAAATTACTATCTTTCTTTAGAAAACAAAATTGTCAATTTACTCTTAGTCCTCCGGATTCACCTTCTCAACAGACAGGTTTACTCTTTTCTTTACTTTTCTTTTTCAAATTTTTAGACTAGTTGTTTGTTTTAGTTTTTAGATTTTCATTTTTAGTTAAGTCTCTGACAATGAGGACATTGTGTTCTTTAGTGTGGGGGGGGGGCATTCGTAAAAATCCAAAAAAATCAAATAAATTAAAAAATTTTAGAATGAAAATTTTCTTGATTTTGTGTTATTTATACATTATCCATACCTATACTATACTAACATATGTTCCAAGGTTATTATGAATGTTAGCTATTACAAGTTCGATGTTAGTGTTTCGAGTTTGAGCGCACGTTGAGAGTGTGAGAGCTTTTGGCACAACGTTTAGCATTTGGCAAGGATGAGTTGTGAGTAACATTCAAACGCAACATTCCAAGGAAGTTTCGATATATATTTCAATGCAACATGAATTAGTATAAGTTGTATAGTCTTAGTTTAATGCTATTGATAAGTTAGTAGTGGAGTAATATTTAGTAGTGTTCTTACTATGAGTTTTATATGCTATTCTCGAATACATCCTATAAGTATTGACTGTGTTTAAAGTGTAAGGAAACTATAGCCATAATACTTTGAAAGTGATTAATAAAGGATGAGGGTATTAAGAGACAAAAATCAAAAGAAAGAGAGGATAACCAATGAGTTATGCAAAAGGTGAGGAATGGTACAGAGCAAAAACTGCAATCATTCAATGAGTGAAAAAAGAAAAAGTAGCATAGCATGAAAAATGGGTGCAAAGTACGAATCTGTACTTCAAAAACATATGCTTAAAAGAAAAAATGAGAGAAAGTGATATGGAGCATAAATTGCAACCACTAAAAAAAGGGGAGAGTGGTATGGAGCATAAAATGCAACCACTAAGAGTGTTTTAGTATCCTAGGTTACCTAAAAATGCCTTGAGATCAAACTTTCCAAAGTGTGCTCCCTTTATCCTTTATACTTTATACTATACTTGAGAGAATGAAATATTCGAGTGAGTATATACCGCTTATATGAAGACGCAATTCGGTTGGCCCTCCATTAAGAGAAAAGGTATGCAACTAGACTATATAAATTACACAAAACTAATTAGTGGGAAATTTCGAACTTTTACTTGAACTTTATGCAACATGGGAATGTGGTACTCACTACAATAGTCTTTCTCCAATTGAGGTACGAACTTGAATACTATTTTATACACTTATGTTGTGTTTACCTTGAAGACAATGCAAAAGTTAAGTGTGGGGGTGTGATAAGTGTATAATTACGCTTATTATCATTATATTTTTATTCATAAAATGATATGGTTTTGAATCATTTTATACTTCATATAAAAGATTTCACGTGGTATGTAGTTTTTTATGCAAGTACAAAAACTAGGTGAATCTTGTGAGTGAACTGATTAAAGATGGAATTCTATATAAAAAGAGTGAAAAAGGTGCAAAAAGATGCGTGGAACACAAGGATTTGGGTTAGGATCGGAACTGTCAAAGATCGACAAAGTTACAAAGAAGAAACATGAAGAAAAACACTATTCATGATCGTGACACTCATTTGCGGTCACGACTTATCACCCTTCATAAATAGAAAGTTGCCAACCATTGTTCACGATCATGACATGTGATTCATGATCGCAACTTGTGATGTTTATTGGTTATCTCTTCTCAACTACCAATCACCGGATAAGAACCATCAATCGACATCAACTACCAGACAAAAAGACACCTTTTGGAAATAAAGTAATCATGAAAAGGTTCCTTTCCATCGTAGACGAGGATGAAACTTTGCATCCAATCATATTAAAGTGATGCAAACCTTCGCCAATGGACACGACTCTTCATTTGGATAGACGTAACCCTTCGTACTCTATAAATTGGGTTCAAAGCCAACCAATTTAGTGGCATAGGGATGGCATGTATGGTAGACATTGAATGATAGTATGCGTGTATGGTAGAGAGTGAAAATAGTTTAGATTTCATTACGTTCAATGTTATAGTGAGAAAAATGTATAAGTGATTCGATTCTTGTTTCGATCACTAGATTTTTCTACAAATTTGAGCGATTATTGTATGAGTGTAATTTCAAACCACTTATCAATAAAATTTTTCATTCTTCAACATTCATTTATTCGATATTCACAAGGAATAGCATCCTAGCAAAGGTTCTGTACGAGTCGAGACCATATTCAAAGTAGATGCAGGAATTGCGGGAATTGATGACTCCCATTAAAGAGTAGATACGGTTTGATCAACTTTAGCTTTCACTTGCATACCTTACAACTTTACTTTGTTTCCTACTTATACTTTCTTTTTTGAAATTTATGATATGTCTATGTGTCATAACGAGTATTTCATCTTACATCTCTTATATTAATCAAATTATATGCTTTCGAGTTATCTTTAAGAGTGATTTTGAGGTTAAAAAGATTGTGTATAATCACTGGAACTATGATTATAACGTTGTTTAGTGAGCTAACATTTTTGGAGTGGTAACTTGCTAAATATGGCTATGTGAGAGCGACCCCGTACTAAGCATAGTATTATTGTTATCCAGGTTCTTATAAGTGTCATAATTTGTGTACCCTAGATCTAGAAAAGTCATTTCATGTGTTGCTCTATGGTGAATTATTGAATATTTGGGAGTCTAGAACCGTGTTTGTTGAAGTTATCTAGTGTATGAAATCTTCTTGATGATTTTGCATGTTTTTCTCTACTATACTTATTCTTAGGGAATATTTATATAATTTACATCTTCTTTAATCTATCCATGCATCTATCTATTCATCAGTCTATCATCCAAACCCTCCAATACAAATTATCTTATTTCTTTTGTTCCATAACTGTAGTTGGTCCTTAGAATCGAATTCCTTCCCTGTGGGATCGATATCTTTTAAAACTACATCGTAACTATATACTTGCAGTGGTCATCATTTTTCTATTTGATAAGCGGTATTGACAACACCTGTTCATATTTAGAGCTTTCATCTTATCAGTAGAAAAGTGGGGAATAAGGTTTTTGGCACTGTTACCGAACATAAGCCTATCGGAACGAGTATAGTCAAAATCTTGCGATCATCTCCGCAGCCAAAACGGATTGTCGACTAGTCCAATACTCAACCAGCACATTGTAGCGCAACACCTTGGCCCTTAGGTTAACACTGAATAAATCCATAACGCGTCGATAAATAGTGGAGGGCTTGAAGAACCTCTCCATGAAAGCATCAAATCGGATCACAGTCATGGTCCAGGGTAGGCCGGTAACCGCCATCGAATAGGATGGAGTAATGGTGACTTCCCTAATGAAGATGGAAAGTGTGGGAAATGTCACACCATCTCTGTGCCAAAGCAATCGATGTCGCGTAGGGCAACAACATCGACCGTAAGGACTGGGTTATGTCACCGAAGCTTATGGCCTTAATGGCCTAAGCGAGCTCTGGCCGGGTGGTGGTGTCACCACCAAGTCTAAATGGTAGGTTACCCGCCTGTATGAAGAATCACTGGAGACTGAATATAAAAGGACAACGAAAGATTGAGAAAAACATGTTAATGAAACTTTAAAAGAAAAGCAAAAAAAATTTTAGACAAATCCGACGATAGAGGCCCCAAGGGGGCATCACCGGAACTCCAGTGAGCCCCATAGGGGCCCGCTAGAGTTCTGATGAGCCCCCTAGGGGGCCTTGCCAAAACATCTAGCGAGACCCCCTAGGGGGTTTCTACCAGAATGCCGAGCCCCGAAGGGCATTAGATGTCATCCAAATTTTTTTTCCGGTGGATGTTTTTGACATTTTTATGAGGAAAATAAAATTTTAACTAAATTTTGTTCTTTTCTAAGCTAAATTCCGTGACATGAATCAAGTTTCAATTCAATTCTACCTCCTAGATGAAATTAAAAATAACAAATCTAGAAATGAAATGATAAAAAGTTAGTTTTTAAGAAATACCTCGATTTGGGAAAGGTGAACCTGACCCGGGAAATCGGGATCCAACACCTCTATGGGAGTGGTGAAAGTAAGTCCTAGCATGGTGTCCCTCAAACTCAAACCATAAGCATCATCGATGTCGACAGAGTAAACGCCAAACTGATCAGTAGGCTGAGGATAAAGGTCGGACGTGAACCGAAGCTGGCTCCCAATGACCTTCGACAATATTTTTAGAGAGAAGGAAGAGAGAAAATATCTAGAGAGAGTGAGAATGAAAAAGTGAAAAGATGAAGAGAGAAAGGGGGTATTTATAAAGAAAATAAGCGAACCCCACCTATTTATGTTCTCCAATGAAAATCTCCTAAACATGACGGAGCAGTGCACTGGATATCCCCAGATATTTTTTTTCTAACTTATTAAATTTGTTTTTTCCATCATTTTTTAATTTTTGATTGAAGAGGTAAAAATTTTTGCTTCGGATAAACTCAATCAAACAATTAAAACAAAACATATTTACCTCCTAACCATCTCTTTAATTTATTACAGGAAATAATTCAAAATTTTATCGAAATTACATTTGGTCGCCTTTGAAAAGGATTCAGGCACCTCACCCCGGTAGTTATGATGATATGGAAAATCGACCAAAAGTCAACTCACAAGGAGCATATAATGACTGCAATCGAAAGAAACACTTGTTTGTCCAAATCACGTCAACGTAAGAAACGAACAAGTCACCCACAATGGACAACAATCGAGGATTATTAGTCGCCAACCACATCGGTTAGGTATTTTTTTTATCCCTCCGCTCATTTCGAGTGATCATACTGGCTGTTTAACCAGCACCGATCACACTAGGGGCAGTTATGAGCACGAGATTTTATATCAGCTCACGCGTTCGATGATGTTGGCTTTTCGGGATTTAACGCTTCAATCACACAATTTTTTATTATCCAGAGATCTTCAAATGTGATTGCTCCTCATCTAATTTTATTTTTAAGGACTTAAATTATTAGTTACCTAGAAAAGAAGAATTTAGTAAAAATTAATTAAAAATATTTTTTAAAACTTAATTAAAATTAAAAATATGAAAAATAAATATATAAAAAAATCAGGAATTCGCCCTGGTGTGAGCGGATGATCCTTTTGATGGGCCGCGAAGCCAGGCTGGAGAGGAAATCTTTTTAAAATTCATTTAAAATTAAAATGGACGGTTTGGTGAAGGTTAAATGGAGTCAGAAGCCCCGTTTAAAATATATAGGAGTCACCACCAGGTTCAGCTCTACCGGGAAATTGCGGTATAGCCGAATCCTAAGTAGGATTACTACACCTTTTAAATCAGAGATTCTGGTCCGGACAAATACACTTATTCCATGGCTTAGTGCAAAAATAACTTGAATCATATCATATTCGTCTAGTTTTAAGCCTATTTAGTTTTCGATCCTACATATTTCTACATGCTATACATTTAAAATAAATTATAGCCATACATCGAAATAAAAGCAAGAATATAAATATTACAACCGCGTATAAATACATGAAGAATCTAACAATTGAATATATAAAACTAATATTATAATAAACCTGCAATAAAAATATGTTAGTTTGGAATATGATCTAAATTAAAGGATTTGATTTAAATCCCTTCCTTAGTTCTCATCTCCTGTGCACTTAAACACACAAACAATTGGAAACATTCATAACAATATATTATCCAGGATTGCAACCACCTGATTTTGAGAATTGTTACACCCGAAATGAAATTATTTTTATGATTTGGAGATTATGAATGGAAGATAATTTTGCAAAGAAATTATGAATTGTTAACGAAAAACTTTGTTTCCCTGAAACTTAAATTGGAAAAACTTTGAAAATCAATCTCTCGAAAAATCATAAACCCGATCCCCCTCTTCAAAACTATCTGCCCATCTATTTCTTTTCCTTTAATGAACTCCCATAATGAACTGCCATAACTCCCTTCTAAATCCCGTTTTATTCCCATTCTACTTATCCAAAAAGAAACTTCCCTTCATTCACGTTCCATCCTTATTTATCGTTAATTCCAACCATTTTTTATTCATTAATTTTTTAAAATAAAAAAAACCAACGTAACTTCAACTAAATTGACTTTTTCTTGTTATTATATCAACCCCTTTTTTTCTTTTTGAATTTAAAAAATTATAGAAATGTTTTATTATATATGTATTATATTATATAAAAGTCACATTATCATATTATGCATAATAATATTTACACATAACAATATTATGCCACATTCCATATAATAATAGTATATTGTATAATATAACAAAAACAAATAAAATTATAGAGAGCTACAAGAGTCTAGCTAATTCACAGTTTCGAGGTCACTTCGTTGTCTTTCGTATCTCAAAGTCGGAATTCGGACATTAATCACTTGTTATAGAAAACTTGGTAATATATCATCATTGGGCTGGGGTGGACTGTGCTCACAGGTCGCCCTTCGTGTGCATAATCTCAAAGCTTAAGAATGCTGAGGTTTGACGGAGAGATTTTAACACACGACGAGAGCATGGTGAGTTTGTGAAAACATGTGAAAGTCTTGAAAATGACAAAGGCCGAAGGAGCATGCTAGTGAAAATATTTGAAAATGATAGAACCTCAAGGAGCGTGCCAGTGAAGATTTTGGAAATGACAAAGGCCTAAGGAGCGTGCCAGTAAAAATATTAGAAATGACAGAGGCTCAAGGAGCATGCCTGTAAAAGTGACAGAGGCTCAAGGAGCGTGCCTCTTAAAATGACAGAGGCTCAAGGAGCATGCCAGTAAAGATTTTGGAAATGACAGAGGCTCAAGGAGCGTGCCAATGAAAATTTTGGAAATGATAAAGTCTCAAGGAGCATGCCAATAAATTTTTGGAAATGACAGAGGCTCAAGGAGTGTCCCTATGAAAATTTTTGAAATGACAGAGGCTCAAGGAGCGTGCCAGTGGAATATGAAAAATTCAAATTTATGGTTTGGCTGACGTGTTTTGAAACAAAAATTTTTGCCTCTTCAAGCAAAACTAAATTTGATGTATTTTTGTCAAAGTACTTTGAAGGGTCCTCCCCTTTTTGAAAACATTTTGAAGATGAAATGTGTGTCTAATTTTTTGAAATACGTGCGATGAATAAGATGAATAATAGAGTCAGAAAAGATGTGTTACCATGTTGAACATTTACCTCATTCTTCATTGTTGTGACATTGCTTCTCTTTCTATTATATCCTGCTGACGGTATTGAAGTACGTTTCTTTTTTACTCTCTACCAGTGAAGCGATGCATGTGAGTGCATGTAAATTAATATGCATACTATGTTCATGATATGTGAAATTATTATGCAATAGTGAATCATTATTTATGAAAAGATGTGCAGTTTTGCTTCCACCACATCTTTGGTGTGTCCTTGATGTTCTCAGTGTGGTATGAAAGTAAGGATAGTGATGACTTTTCGCCTTAACTTTTGCCTAAGCTGCCCTTTCAGGTTTTCAACCTAGCAGGCATTGCCCTAATTTTTGCCTAGGTCGTCCTTTTTTGGATTTTCAACCTAGCGAGAACTTTTTTCTTTTCTTTTTTGTTTCTCTTTTTTTTTATCTCTTTTTATATTTTTTCTCTTCTTTTTTTTCGGTAAGCCAAGGAGAAAGCAAGGTCGTTGTGCATCCTGATTACATGAAGCATCCCCCTTTTAGTTGGTTCATCTATTTCTCAAAAAATGGAACAAAGGGACAAGTATATGGCTTAGGTTAGATGCATCTACAGTTTCCAATGTTTGTATCATACAAAAATAATGCATTCTATGTGACATCCACACTTTATTTGAACAACATCGACTCACAACTAATTTACTGTAAAGGCTTATTTGAGAATTTCCATGTATAATAATTCCAAACATGCACGAAAGTCGCCATAAAAGCACCTTTATTCCAAACCCAACATTTCATTGTTGAAATCAAGTATCAAATACATATGAAAACTGACAAAAGTGGTATACATCTCACAGATTAGCCAATAGTTGGCGTCAAGCAGTCCAATTGGATTTTCTGATTGACTAGGTCACTTTATCTTAATTTTTGCCTAGATCGCCCTTTCAGGTTTTCAATCTAGTGAACCTTTTTTTATTTTTTTGTTGCCATTACTTTTTACTGAATCGCCCAGTAGGCTTATTATTATTATTATTTTCTTTTCTTTTTTGATTATTTTTTACACATGATAGCATTTAAGGTGATCCTGATTTATAGGGTTTGTGAATTCATTTCCATCCAAATCCATGATTTTCACACCGCCTTTATCTTCTTTACTACGTAAGGTCCTTCCTAGTTTGGCTTGAACTTTCCTCGAACATTAACATGAGAGGGTTTAAGCTGCTTCAAAACCAAGTCTCCCACCTTTAACTATTTCTTAGGATGGTGAACTTGTAGATTATAAGCTCTTGCCATGCGACATTGGTACATTTGAAGATGATCAAGGGCTTTGAGTCGCTTTTCATCTACTGCTGCTAATTGTTCATACCTTTCTCGAGTCCACTCAATCTCTGGTAGTTTTGATTCCAATGCAACTCTTAACGACCTTACTTCCATCTCGACTGGAAGAATTGCCTCCATACCATAGACCAACAAGAACGGAGTTTAACCTGTTGTCGTTCTAATGTTGGTCCTATACTCCCAAAGATCTTGTGGAAGCTTGTCAACCCAATCTTTGTAAGTAGATACCACCTTAGCGAGGATCTTCTTCAATGACTTATTTTCTGCTTCAAAAGCTCCATTAGCTTGAGGATGATATGGAGAAGACTTGTGATGCTCAATCCCGTATTCTGCTAGGAGAGCCGCTGTTGCCCCTTGGAACTACACTCCGTTATCTGATACTATGTGATGAGGTAACCCATATCTAACCTAGATGTTCCTCTTGATAAACTTAGCCATTTTTGTCGATGACACGATAGCGAAAGATTCTGCCTCAACCCACTTGGAAAAATAATCCACTGCTACAACGATGAATTTGTGCCCGTTTGATGCCATCGATTTTATTTCTCCAATCAAGTCAATTCCCCATGCTGAAAAAGGTCAGGCGATTGTAAGGTTTTGAAGCTCCATCGAGGGTAAGTGGCTTATATCTCCATAAATTTGGCACTCATGACACTTTTTCACTTCCTCTACACAATCTTCTTGCATTGTTGTCCAAAAATACCCTTGCCTTAAGATTTTCCGAGATAAAGCCATCCCATTCATATGTAATCCACAAGATCCCGCATGCATCTTCTGCATCACCAATTTTGCTTCATGTTATGATAAACACTTTAGTAGTAACCCATCTACAATCCTTTTAAACAACTCATCTTCAAATATCCTGATTTGACTAGAAAGACGCCTTAGGGATATCTTCTCAACTTCACTCGAACCATCAAGATATGCCCCTCGATTCAAGTATTGAAAGATGTCATAGTACCAAGGCCTGTTATCAACTATTGAAACCATCACTTCAGCACTAAGATAGCTTGGAAATTGAGAAGTGGTAAGTAAGATTGGTTGGGTCGGAGCTTTTTTTGAATCTTCCCACATTGAAGACAAAGCAGCCAATGCATCTGCCATTTGGTTATCATCCCGTGGAACATATCTAAATTCACAACTCCCAAATATCGTGCTACGATAGCGTAAAAGATCTAAATATGGCCTTAAGGAATCTTCCTTCAAATCCCACTTTCCTTGTGCATGACGTATGACTAGTAGAGAATCTCCGATGATGGTTACATCATTAGCCCCCATGGAAATTAAGGCTTCCATCCCATACAGACAAGCTTCGTATTCTACAGCATTATTGGTGACTATAAATTCAAGACTCCTGGAGAGTGGGATAAGTTCCCCATCTGGTGTTGCAATAAAGACCCCTATACCTGCCCCCTTCTTGTTTGCTGCTCCATCAAAGAACATGATCTACTTCTGCACATAAATTGTAGCCAATTGCTCATCTGGGAATTGTAGATCTTCTTCATAATCTAGCTCAAGAGTATGGTTTGCTAAGAACTCTATGATTGCTCTACCTTTTACAACTTACCATGTCATCCTTCTTTGGAACCAGAACGATATTGGCTACCCACTCAAAGAATTCTTCTACTTTAAGAAACTTAGCTTTAATTTGTTTGGATAACTCCTCCTTTACCTTTATAGCCCACTCTGGACTAGGTCTGCATAGTTTGTACTTCACAGGCTTATATTTAAGGTCTGTTGAGATCTTATGCTCTACCACCTTCGTATCAACTCCTCGCATGTCCTCATATGACCATGCAAATGATTTCATGTGTATATTTAATATTTTTAAAACTTCTATCTTCCTCGGACGTTAACTCATGTGAGATGTATACCACTTTAGGGTTGTCAATAGTACCTAAGTTGATTTCATTCAATGAAATGTCGTGAATGTTAAAAATGCTAGATGGCAATGTACATGCATGCACAGAATTATCATGATGAACATCACACAAATAAGCAAATTCAGACTTCATTGCATTAAATTTGTCACAAATGACACTGTCCAAATTAAACATAGTAGAAAGATTAATACATAATCTAATTCTTCCCCTACATGCAGAGGGCCTTCATTAGCACCATCAACATCTTTAGCTTGCATCATTTCTTCCACTTCAGCAGCTAGGTATGTTTTTTGCACCTCCTTATCAACTCCTAGGTTTGTTATGATGTTATGTGCTCATTTAATATGAATGGCTACATGAAAAGGGTTAGTTTATGTACACATGATGTCAGATGTTTATATGTGTATGAATGTATACGACACACCAAAATGGCTGCACAAAATTGGCTAGCGCATTATGACAAGCGGTTCATGATGTAAGAGTTACAAAAACACAAAACACATTAGTGTTAGCACCAGTCATTCAAACACATGCACAAATATGCTCTCCCTTTCCAACCCATAGCACCACATTGGTTCATTGGCTTCTTCTTAGGTATTGGTTCTCTTTATCATCTGCATTAGACAACAAAGAAAGTCTCTCTAAAAAATGCAAATTTCATTCTGGTAACTTAAAGGAAAGTGACCATGGCATCTATACGCGGGCTGAGTCAAAGAACGGGTCGTACACGGTTCCCATAGCCTATATATACTCAAGTCCCTAAGTGCTTACGGACTTAGGCGACTATTTTGTACTCGCTACGAGTGACACTCCAAATACATGTCCCCAAGCATGTGCGGGCTAGGCAACACTTCATTAAAAATGTCGGGGCTAAAAATCTGGCTTAGTAACCATGTTATGCAATGCGTGAAACTTTTTTTTAGAAGTAAAACCTTAAACAAACAAAATATGATTGAAGATTTTTGAACTAAGCATTTTCGGTGCTTTTGTCAATTTAAGTTGATTTTTTTAATAAAAACCAACTCCCCAGCAAAGTCGCCACTGTGAGTGGGCGATCCTTCTGACGGGAAGCCAAGCCAGAGAGGAAATCTTTTTAAAATAAATTTAAAATTAAAATGGATGGTTTGGTGAAAGTTAAACGGAGTTAGAAGCCCCGTTTAAAATATATGGGAGTCGCCGCTCGGTTCAGCTCTACCAGGAAATTGCGGTATAGCCGAATCCTAAGTAGGACTACTACACCTTTTGAATCAGAGATTCTGGTCCTGACAAATACACTTATTCCATGCCTTAGTTCAAAAATAACTTTAATCATATCATATTCATCTAGTTATAAGCCTATTTCGTTTTTGATCCTACATATTTCTACATGCTAATACATTTAAAATAAATTATAAACATACATCAGAATAAAAGCAAGAATATAAACATTACAACTGGCTATAAATACACAAAGAATTCTCACAATTGAATATATAAAACTAATATTATAATAAACCTGCAATAAAAATATGTTAGCTTGGAATATGATCTAAATTAAAGGATTTGATTTAAATCCCTTCCTTAGTTCTCATCTCCTGTACACTTAAACACACAAACAATTAGAAACATTCATAACAATATATAATTAGAAAATAAGAATAATGAAACAAAAATGATATCATGAACAAAAAATGAATCATGCAAAAGACAACGTAATAAAAAAAAGAGTTGAAATATATACTTGACCCTCAGGATTACCATTTTCTATATTATCCAGTATTGCAACTGTTCCCAACTTTGAGAATTGTTATACACCCGAAATGAAATTGTTTTGGTGATTTGGAGATTAAGAATGGAAGATAATTTTTCAAAGAAATTATGAATTGTTAACGAAAACTATGTTTCCCTAAAACTTAACTTGGAAAAACTTTGAAAATCAATCTCTCGAAAAATCATAAACCCGATCCCCCTCTTCAAAACTATCTGCCCATCTATTTCTATTCCTTTAATTAACTCCCATAACTCTCTTCTAAATCACGTTTTATTCCCATTCCACATATCCAAATAGAAACTTCCCTTAATTCACGTTCCATCCTTATTTATCGTTAATTCCAACCATTTTTTATTCATTAATTTTTTAAAATAAAAAAAACCAACGGAACTTCAACTGAATTGACTTTTTCTTCTTATTATATCAACCCCTTTTTTTCTTTTTGAATTTAAAAAATTATATAAATGTTTTATTATATATGCATTATATTATATAGAAGTCACATTATCATATTATGTATAATAATAGTTACACATAACAATATTGTGCCACATTCCATATAATAATAGTACATTGTATAATATAACAAAAACAAATAAAATAATAGAGAGCTACAAGATAATAGCTAATTCACAGTTTCAAGGTCTCTTGGTTGTCTTTCGTATCTCAAAGTCGGAATTCGGACATGAATCACTTACTCACGCCTGGCTAGAGATCTGGCGAGGCAACCTCGTTTGAAATTTTGGCGAGGCTCACTAGAAAGTCTAGCGAGCCTCGCCAGAGTCGGAATTTGTTTCCTTCTAGATTTTTCGGGATCTGCCCCCTATAAATAGATTTTTCAGTGTTCCAGACCGGCATTTTATTAGCAGAAAAATACAAACAAAACACTTTGAATTTTCACAATATTTTCCGAATTAAAAACACTTTTTGATTCGACAATTTTTCGAACACCAAAAAAATTTAAAGACGATGAGGAACGCTTCCAAGGATCAAGAGGGAATAATGAAATGTTTTCGCTCCGTAAGGGTAAGCCTTTAAGTTCCTAGAGTTGCTTTATCTCGTGCTTTTTTTATGTTTTATTTTATTTTGCATATTGACCTAGGAATAATTATGCTTTTTATTACCCTGTGTTAATAAAATGAGCAACCAGTGTGTTAATAAAAATGAACCCTTTTATTTCTAAATAATAACTTTTAATCGCCAATTTTTTTCAATTAGGTCACACGGGCCTCGTCAAAATCAAATTGAACATATGTGCAAATGTTGTGATATACCCTGTGCTAACCTTTGTGGATGTAGGTTGATTAGGATTAGATGTATGTTTAGGATTTTATTTTTCCTTTGGGTATCACAATTTCAATTATATTTTTTTGGGAAATGTAATTAATAGATTAGGTGGGTGGTTGCATCCCCAATGTTTTGTAATTTTAATCTTTACTTTTCCGCATTTATTTATCGCTTTATGTATGGATTTATCGCTTTCCAAATATGTGTGAATCATGCATTACTTTTCCGCATTTATTTATCGCTTTCCAAATATGTGTGAATCATGCATTATAAACTTGAAAAGACATAAGTGCGAATATGCATAATTAAGAAATACGGTTTTCTGTAGATGTAATATAATGTGATCCAATAAGAAGTAAGCAACTAATCCCGAACCCTAATTTCTATGTCTTGGTGGGTTGTCCCCTGGAAGTTAAGCCTCATGGGACTGTAATTCCTGGAAGAGCTAATCTAGGTAGCGACTCTACACTAAGAGAAAGCGGATTCGGGTTTGACCAATCTATAAATGTTTCCTGCTTTCTCTTTCATACTTTTCGGGTCCACGACCCGGTACATTTTTATTTTCACAAAAAACACCTCGGTGGACCACGCCTCTTAATAGCACGCTTTCGGCCCATCACTCTTCATGTCGTTTGCTTACACTAGGAGAACCAAAAACCATGCGGGATGTTCAACAGCTGAATGGGAAACATAATTCCCTAGGATGATTTATCTCATGCTCGGCAAGACATTGCCTTCACTTCTATAAGGCGTTTAAGGCCAAAAAGCTAGTGTGGGGCCAGGACTGCCAAAAGCCCTCGGTGACATTAAAACTTTCCTTGTTTCAACTCCCTTTCTCAGCTAACATGTACATGGGAAGCCCCTATACTTTTACTTGAGTACTGCCTTGGAGTCTATTGATATGGTTCTGGTACGCGAAGATGGGGGAGAACAATTCCCGGTATACTATGGAAGCCACGTGTTGAAGGGAGCCAAAACAAGATACGGTTGGTTGGAGAAGATTGCATTTACTATAGTGGTGGCATCGTAGAAATGGCACCACTACCACCAAGCTTATCCATTATTGTGCGAACCAATCTACCACAAAAGAAAACACTCTAGCATCCCGAATCCTTAGGGCTTTTGGCTACATGGTCATTTAAGCTCGCTAAATTCAATGTTCGCTTTAAACCACAATCGGTCATGAAGGCCCAATCATTGGCAGATTTCATCCAAGAAACCCTCCCCCACGATAAGAGATCCTTGGGTAATCATGGAAGATGTTTATTAACGGTAGCTCTAACAGCGCAGCCTCGAGAATTGGCATCTTCATTCAAGGGTCGAGGAACATCAGTATTAAGTAAGAAACTAGGCTAGACTTTGCGACCTCTAACTATGCTGCAGAATATGAAGCCCTCATCTTTGGGTTGGAGATCATTAAAGTGCTAAAGCTAGACCGGATAAACTTATACAACAACGCGGGCTTAGTTATCAAGCAGCTCGGTAATACAAAGCTAAAGATAGTACTATGAGACAGTACATATCGCATATCACAACATTGATCAAAGAAATCTGCTCTAAAGGGACGAAGATGTCAATAACAAGATGTCAATAACCCAGATACCTCGGGCACTCAACATTGAGGTGGATAGGCTTGCCAAGGGAGCATCTAGCATCAAAGGAGATATCTTATTGCCTTATACACCACTGAGAATTAGCATACCTAGCACCGCTGGAAAAGATGTCATGCATTTCAATGCTAAAGAAGAATGGTTCAACCCTTAATACAATACCTAAAGATAACACATTGCCAGAGGACGAAGGCAAAGCGCAGAGGCTAGTCCAGAAATCTTTTCAATATGCGGTCATTGGGGACCAATTGTACTGAAAATCCATAGCCCATCCATGGTTGAAGTGTGTAGGGTGCGTCAACTTAAACTACATAATGAGGGAAGTCCACAAGGGACTCTACGGTGCTCATGAAAAGAAAGATGTGATGGTGAGAAAAGCTAAGTTGCAAGGCTTCTACTGGCCGATGATGGAAGCTGAAACACTATCTTCCATCATGCTGAAGCAAGTAACCTCCTTCTTTAGCAAAAATTTAATGTCAAGATTCGGCATCCCCCACATAATAATCACTAACAATGGCACACAATTCAATTTTCACGCTTTCAAATGCTTCTGCCAAAGGTTGAAGATAAGACTCCACTTCTCAAGCATTTCTCACCCTCAAATGAATGACATGATAGAGGTCACTAACAGGACAATCCTAGAAGGATTGAAAACAAGGGTGCACAAATACAGATCAGAGTGGCTAGAAGAATTGAAAAATATCTTGTGGTAATATAGCACCACCCCAAGGAAGGAAACTAGCGAAACGCCATTCCTCCTCACCTATGGGACCGAAACAATCGTCCCTATGGACATGGGCACCCCTAGCGCTTGAGTAGCCAACTACACAAAAGGGGCCTCCAATGAAGATCTACTCTAGCATAACCTAGATTCCCTTAAAGAATGAAGGGAGCAAGCCCTCATCCATATGACTAAATACAAAAGGCGCATCACCCTTATACGAAATAAAATGGTCAAACCGCACTCCTTTCAGGAAGGTGACCTAGTGCTCCAAAACACCATGAACTCCGAAGCTAAAGAAGGCAAGGGAAAATTCGACATCAAGTGGGAGGGACCCCTTAAAATTGTCAAACAGATTGGATCCAACGCGTATAAGTTATCAGCGCTAGCAAGAAGGGTTCTCCCTCGAAGGTGGAATACCGCTTCAATGCGTAAACTCTACCCTGGAGAATATATAGAATTTTGTAATCTTTAAATTTTGCTAGAATAAGTGTATTATGGTTCAATTAATGAAAAGTACAACTTCTTCTTAAAATTATTTATAAGCCCATAGGAACGTGATCCCCAATGATCCCTTCGACACACAATTAACTTTGAACTTAAAGTTATGTATAAGCCCGCAGGTGCGCAATACCTAATGATCCCCTCGGCACACATTTAACTTTGAACTTAAAGTTATTTATAATCCTGCAAGCGTGCGATCTCTAGTGATCCTCTCATCACACATTTGAATCTGAACTTAAAGTTATTCTTAAGTTTGAAGGGGTGCGATCCTTAGTGGTCCCTTTGACACTCATTTGACTTTGAACTTAAATTTATTCTTAAGCCCGAAGGCATGCAATCCCAGTGGTCCCCTCGGCACTCATTGACTTTGAGCTTAAAGTTATCTGTAAGCCCGAAGGCACGTGATCCCCAAAGATCCCCTTGAAATCTATCTACTTTAAAGTTAAACTATTTATAAAGCTCGAAGGCGTAATCCCCAACAATTTCCCCTAGTATTCATTCAGTTAGAAGCTAAATTTGAAAAACACAAACCATTCAAGGATGGAACCAACAAGCTAAAATTGCATTCAAAAGAAAATAAATTGTTCAAAAATTACAGGTCCACGGGCCAGACTTTATAACCTTAAATTTGAACTACAAAAGTAGAAAATAGTCAAAAGAAAAAAAAAGAGAAGGCTGAGAAGACTAAGACTGAGCTTCCTCCTCATCATTTATGACCACGGAGGAGATATTGGAATAGGAAGGCTCGGTGGGTGGTGGCCCAAGGATGCGCTCATCCTCCTCCCATAGACCTAATATTTCATCAAGATGGGCTAGCTAAGCTAGGTCGTCGATATCAACCGAGGGGAACTTAGTGCACATCGCGGTGCGGTAACTGAGGTGATCCTCCCGCCAATCCTCGTGGGTCTGCTTGATCTTCAGCTTGTATTTTTCCTGTAGTGCTCAAACTTTTATTGAAGATCTCGCAACATAGCCACCTTCCCCTCACTATCCACCCGCTAGAAGTTAAGGATTTTTTCAACCTTCTCCTTTTAGGTTTTAGTGCTGACCTGAGTAGCCTCCACCTTCGCATTCACAACCTTCAGCCACTCCACTTCGGCATTGGTAGAGTTGATTAGGCACATTAGCCTCTTTTCCTCCACTTCAGTAGTGGAATGCATCTTTACCACAGCAGTCATATGCTTCTCCTCCATGTCGCGCATGGTGGCGATGAGCTCTTTTCTCTTACCCTCAAAGAACTTTAGGTCACATTGGGTTTGCACCAGCTCCGCTTACTTCTATTTCCCAAGGCTTGTCAACTTCCACATAGTAGCCTTGGTCTCCGCAAAGAGGTCTCGCTCCTTCTCTACTTCCTTCAGCCTGTTTATGCTAACATGAGAGGCTGAATAAGAGTGCTCCAGATTCTCCTACGTCGTAGTCAAGGCCCTCACCATGTGGCTCGAGGTGGAGAAGGCCTAAAAAAATGACCAACTCAACATAGCAAAAATGGGAAATAAAAATTAAAAAAAGAAAGAATAAATGAGAAGAGAAAGAGAGGAAACAATTAGAAACACTTACAAGGAGTGTCTGCTGCTCCGCGTATAGACCTAACTCAGTAGGATCCATATCCTTGAACTTGGCATTCTCATTGAGTAGCTCAGTAAATTGTCTTATTTCACCCACCACCTCTGGCCTCGCCACGGCCACATCCTCCTCACCATGAACTTTCTACCAAATCTGCAAGGAGTAAGAGAGCTTAAAATGTAATGATAATCAAACAAAATCAACATAAAAAAATAAACAATAATAGTAAAATGACTCACCAGTGATGGATCATACTTAGCCCATTGCATTTTCTCCTCTTCAAAAATTTGAGGAGCCTTCCCGCCCTTACCAACCGCATTTCCCTCACCCCTTGGCCTCTTAGGGGGCCTCTCCCTAATCCCAATGCCTTTAGTAGGCGCTTGATGGGGCGGCACCTTGGCCGAGGGCCTCATAAGCTTTGAGGCAGCAACTGTTCGCCACTTTTCTACTGATAAGTTTAATAATTTGTTTGCAAGATTTGGCTATATAATAATGGTGCCAAAAACTTCTTCACGTAAAGTATAGGTGTTGTCAGTACCTCTTATCAAATAGAAAAATGATGATAACTGCAAGTATACATTTGCTATGTAGTTTTAAAAGATATCTATCCCATAGGGAATGACTAGTTCTAAAGATCAAATAGGGAAGGA
>CATIWQ010556499.1:0-12594 GCA_949673415.1 Euphorbia schlechtendalii | reverse complement strand
AAATGTACCCAGTTTTTACTAAGGAAATACGTTAGTCTCAATCAAAGTATGAATCAAATTAACATGGATGAAAACTATATGTAATCGTTACTTGGTTAAACCATGAAACAGCAATTTATATAGAAGTAACCTAAGACAGTGCCCTCAAACTTCTGCTCTGTGAACTTTGAAGTGTAGAAGCTACATTATGGGAGAATGTGGCTTGTCAATAAATCTATATACATATGACTGGAAGTCTGAAACATAAAACAAAAAACCCACCAAATGATACTTTATACCTCAGAGAAAGACTTTGTCATTTTAATTTTTATCTATAGTAGTCAAAAGTGCAGCGAAGCACACCCTGCGCCTTTGTTGAACACAAAGCGCACACATTTGGGAAAAAAACGCACGATTTTTTTTTCCAAAACCGTACATGGTTATATTTTAAATAATTTTGGATTTTATGATTTGTTTTTTGTTGTGGACTATTATGACATGTAATCTTTTTAATAATTATTAGTTTTAAGTAGCTATATTAACCTATAATATTTTGGATTTATTTTCCTAAGCGAGCGCCTTTTTTGCACTTGGAGTGCACTTTGTGTAAAAGCGAGAGGCGAGGCCGTGCCCTGAGCCTTTTAGCCGCCTTGGGGCAATAAAGGCGCAAAATTAAGCCTAAAACCCCTAAAGGCGCAAGGCCTCGCCCGAGAGCCTAGGTGCGTCTTTGACTACTATGATCTCGACTACTACGTTTTCATCTAGATTTAATTTTGAATAATTCAAGAAATACTAAAGTTACAGAAAAAACATGAATTGACTCCAAATTTTTTTGAGTTTCTAAGTTGAAGTTGTCATATCCAACGATAAGTTTCAGTTCAGCTATAACCATTTCCTCCAAGCTAAAAATACCAAATGCAGTAGGACTATTCAACAATATTATAAAACCAAATGCATACAAAATTCATCAAAATTTCAGAAAATTCATAATACGATGGATAAAAAATGTCGCAGATACTAAATTAGCAATATCACATAACAGCCTCAAAACTTCTAAAGGAAAACAGACTCAATGGCACGAATTAAACATCATTGAGCATCTTCTATAGACTGGCAAACAGGGAGATAATATGTATCAAGCTGCCAGTATTTTTGTCTTACACCTTCCCAAACTTCTTCTCCTAGACAATTCTTAACTGGTAGGGGAATCAATTGAGTGGAATAACCTAAGTTTTCCAGTTCTAGAGAGACTAAGTTACAGTAAACAACATGAAAAAATGCATTACCTCCGCAAAGTCCATTGAAAAATGAGTAAATTCCTTCAGGCTTCAATAATGCAGGAAGGTGTTGGTGGAACTCTCTCAGATCCTCATAATGCTCTCCATAAGTGTCAAAGAAAATACCTGAACAGATTTGTCAATATTTGGATCAGTTAATGTATAAACTTATTGCTTTGCTAGGAGAACAGAAAACACCTTTTGCTAGACAATTCCCATTTTTTCTTACCAGCAAAAAAATAGCAGAATTACAGAAAGACAATTCCACATCTTAAATGCAACATTTTAAGAACAGAGAATCGACCACCACCATTTGTATCAATGAACTAATGAAAAAATGAAACCAAGAGTTGGAAACTCCAATTATGACATTTTCTAGCCAGACAAATAATCTTCTTTTACTTTATGTTTGTAAAAAACTCTGCAAATAAAATGAAAATGTAAAGGAATTTGGAACGGGTTTCTACTAAAAACCAAATCCATCATGCTTTGATATGAAACTATGGTTATCTTTGGTTAATTGAATGAATATTCCATGGAAATATGGAATAGCCATAGAAATAAATGGAAATTGTGAAATGCGGGGGAGTATTTGTATTGGATCCATCATAACTATTCCTAGTTATTCCTCGAATAATGGAATAGCTATGATAGATCTAATACAACTATTCCATCACATTCCACGATTTTCATTCATTTCTATGGCTATCCCATGAAAAAGCCATTCCGTAAACCAAATGTCACCTAATATTATTCTCGAAAGAATGTCGAGAACCAAATGTAGGCCATGAATACCTCTCAGATAGATTACATAAACTATTGATTAAGCTAGCATTTGTTTCCATAAGATAATGAACAATCCAACAATTATCAACTGAAAACAATGATATCAAATAATCAAATTATTGCATATTATCAAGGATAAAGTGCAACCTACCATCATAGGTTTCAAGTTGAGGGAGAACATCTTGCCACCTGCCAAATACTATCTTTACATTATCCTTATCGCCCCAACCAGAACTAAGCATACGTTGATAAACCAACGGATGTGCCTCAACAATTGTGTGAGAGGCAGGATTGTATTGTTGAATGGCTGAATCAACTAAGCCCATTCCAAATCCAATGTTCAGAATGTGACCACCAGCTGAGCAAACAGCCTTAGCGTGTGCCTCCATTAATGGTTTTTCCCAAGCCATCATCACAGCTTTGCTTTCAGAGTCCATCAGCTTATCCTCGCTGAAACTAACTCGATCTTCCAAGTAATTTCCATTAGACGCGCCATTTTCCCTGCCTTTTCTCGCGATAGTTCCTAATATCAATTCCGATTGAATTCCTGCACAGTAATAATCAAAAGGAAAACATAAACTATTTTAACATCTTTCTCTGAACTATTTTTCAAATGGCAATTTAACAGTTGAACAAAGGTTAAAATAGAGAACATAGAGCAAGAAGGGACTATCATTAGCATACCAGCATTTAGAAGAATCTCGTAGGCTTCCTGGTGACCTTCCTCCATGGCTAAATCACCGGCGGAAATAGACGAAGGAGAGAGTGCATTCCAAGGAGCACCGGCTTCAAGAAGAGCGTTGACAACGGCAGCGTGGCCGAGCTTGGCGGCGTGCATTAGCGGAGTGAAGCCATCGGAATCGAAGTAGGAAACATCGGTTCCTGAGTTAATGAGAGCTCTGACCTTGTGTAGTTCGCCATTTCTCGAGGCCTCGCAAAGTAGTTGGGAATCCTCCATCACAGCGGGCTTCAGGTACAACTTAGAACTTGGAATGAGAAAGGGAAACCCTTGTTTCTTTCTCTTTTATGTAACAAGTTCAAAATGTTAGCTCGTTTGCTTGTGTGGTTTAAAATATTTTAAAGCCACAAAACTTGACCCTATATATATTAATTCTAAATGTTACAAACAGGATTTCTCGCTTAATGAATTAGCCGTTGAAGAATAAAAGTGGGAGCTCATCTTGCTGCCACGTGGATTCTTTCTCCATTTCTGTTATTTTTTCAATATTAGTGAAACGGGGCATTTAGCCTTTTGTCGTTTAATTCCTTTACCTTTACCGTTTAGGCTCTTTTTCTTCTTCTTTGTTTTTCTTGAGCTATAAAGCTCTGCTACTGTAACCGATTCAGTATGCAATTATCAATAACAAGATTCTTTTTCTCTCACTAGAGTCTCTCTCTCTAGTTCGTTTTCGGTTTGGCGCGTATCACTAAACCTTCCGTGTCACTCTTCTCATTGGTCATTAATCATTATTAGCCCTATTTAGAGAATGAAAGTGTCAAAAATTAGTGCAGCTTACTGCAAGTTGAAATGGTCTATTTTTTAGTTTCTATACTAAGTCAATAAGTTAGTTATTTTCTAGTAAGATTTGTTTATTGAGATTTGTTAGTTCTGTAAGTCTGTTTCTATTTTTCATCTAAGTGCAGATTGTAGTGGAGATTTTAGTGGAAGATTAGTTTATTTTTCTATTATAAATAATTCATGTAATCAAGAGGTAATATATCACTTTCTCAAATTTTCTTGATAATACAAAACTTCTTCATTCAATTATTCTTTGTATTTGCATACTGCAACTTTTCTTTTGTTTCTTGGTACCAGAGTGCCAGGTTGTTCAAACTAAGTTTGAGTGTTGAAAGAAAAGTTCTTTTATTTGCAGTAATGGAGATGGCAAACAATGGAAATACACAGAATGGGATGGAGAAACTTGTGGGCAGCAATTACAAGTACTGGAGAATGTGCATGGAGGCGTACCTTCAAGGATAAGATCTATGGGAATTAGTTGCTGGTAGTGATACTGAAATTCCAGCTGATATTCCCGAGAATGTCGAATTATGATGGAAGTGGAAGATCAAGTGCGGGAAGGCGCTTTTTGCTTTGAGAACATCAATAAGCAAAGAGCACATTGATCATGTTCGTAATTCAGATTCTCCGAGAGTAGTTTGGGCAACACTTGAAAAGGTATTTACCAAAAAGAATATGGCAAGGTTGCAACTCTTGGAAAATGAATTGGGAGTCTTGAAACATGAAGGTATGTCAATTTCAGAATATTCTTGCGAGTTGAAGGTATATGTTCTGAAATTTCAGAAATTGACGATGATGAGAAAATTAGCGAATCTCGTCTACGTCGCCTCCTTATTCGCAGCTTGAAGAAGGAGTATGGGCCCTTCATCACTTCTATTCAAGTATGGTCACAACAGCCCTCTGTTAAAGAATTAGAGAATTTACTCTCTAATCAGGAAGCTCTTGCAAAGCAAATGGCAAAGAGCTTTGAATCCGATGCTGTTCTCTTTTCAAAGGGAAAGCAAAATAAGAAAAATTCTTTTGGGCTCAAAAATCCCAAAGAAGAAAAAGGTGATTCCAATGGAGAAAAAGGTGTCAATTCACAGGAAAAGAAATCTGTCACATGTTATAGATGCGGAAAACCTGGACACATTAAGAGATTTTGTAGGGTGAAGCTTGTTAAGGCCAATGCTGCATCCACAAATGAAGAACACGATCAACTCAAATGGGAACATTGCTATTCTGTCGAGGCCGTTGAACAACGACCATCTCAAAAGAAGGAGGAGTGGATCATGGATTCAGGCTAATCTAACCATGTTACAGGAAATGGAACTTTATTCTCGGAGATGCATCAACACCATGGAGACCGAGTTATCATCACAGCTGATAATTCTACTCATCTGGTAGCAAATGAAGGGGCTGTGATAATTGGCGCTACCAGTACGGAAGGCTTAAAGCTGGATGCTGTTTATCATGTTCCAGGTTTGGCAAACAATCTGATTTCTGTTCCTCAAATTACTGATTCCGGAAAATATGTATTGTTTGGTCCAAAAGATGTGAAAGTTCTTGACAATGTAAAAGAAGTATTAGCTGATGTTATTTTTTCTGGAGAAAAGAAAGGGCGTTTGTTTATCTTATCGGCAAGAGAAGCTTATGTGAAGAAAACTAGCCAAACTGACAATGCTGTGATTTGGCATGCTCGGTTGGGCCACGTTGGTTATCAATTATTGCAGCAAATTTCTTCTCATAAGCTAATAGATGGGTTGCCAATTTTGAAAAATGTTCGTGAAGATGTCATTTGTCAAGGTTGTCAATATGGAAAATCTCATTGCCTTCCTTTCAAGAGGACGTCAAGTCAGAAATCTTCAATGTTTGAGTTGGTTCATAAGGATCTGATGGGACCAACAAAAACATCAAGTTACAGCAGAAATCGGTATGTTATGGTGTTGGTGGATGATCACTCAAGATTTACTTGGGTGAAATTTTTGAAAGAGAAAAGTGAAGCTCTATCAAAG
Source organism: Euphorbia schlechtendalii (assembly GCA_949673415.1). NCBI lineage: Eukaryota > Viridiplantae > Streptophyta > Magnoliopsida > Malpighiales > Euphorbiaceae > Euphorbia > Euphorbia schlechtendalii. The sequence continues at coordinate 7,039 of CATIWQ010556499.1, read as the reverse complement.
TTTATGGAGTTCAAAGATGCTGTTGCGAAAGAATTTGGCAAGAAAATAAAATGTCTTCGTAGTGACAATGGTGGGGAGTTCATGTCAGATAAGTTCTTTCAATATTGTGACAACAATGGCATTCTTCGATAAATGACATGTCCTGATACTCCTCAATAAAACGGAGTTGCAGAAAGAAAGCTGGCCTATCTTACTTCAATTAGTCTTTCATGGTTGCATGATAAGAACCTTCCTCGAGAGCTATGGGCTGAAGCTTTTCAATGTGCTTGTCATGTAGCTAACCGGTTGCCTTCTTAGCCAGGTACACAAAAATCTTCATTTGAGATTGTATATGGAGAAAAGCCAAATGTAAATTACTTTCGAGTATTTGGCTCTATTTGTTATGTTCATGTTCCTAAATCAAATCGAACCAAACTTGACCCGAAAGCTAGAAAATGCATTTTTGTTGGCTATGATTCTCACAGGAAAGGTTGGAGGTGTATGGATCCACAAACAAAGCAGTTTACTACTTCCAGAGATGTGGTGTTTGATGAAATCTTATCTTTATGTCATTCTCAAAATGTTATTCTGGATGGTGGTCCTGCTGATGTAGAGCATCTATTTCCCGAAGAAATTGTTCAACTACTTGTTAATGGAGATATGGAGTCTCAAGCCCCAGTTCGGACTGATGTTGATGAAAATGTCAATGAGCAACATGTGGTCAGAAGATCGACGAGGGAGAAACGACATCCAAATTATCTCAAAGATTATGAAGTGGGACTAAACAATTATTCTATTACTTCATGTTTCTTTACAGGAGGTTTAACTTCAGAAGAACCAGTAAGTTATGATGAGGCACAGGGCTGTCCCAATTGGCGAAGAGCAATGGAAGAAGAGATTGAAGCTTTACACAAAAATGAAACTTGGGAGTTGGTTCCTAAATCGAAAAATTGTGAGGCGGTCACTTGCAAATGGGTTTTTCGGTTAAAGAAGAAATTAGATGGCACCATCGACAAGTTTAAAGCTCACCTTGTTGCCCGTGGACTCTCTCAAAATTATGGATTGGATTATGAAGAGACCTTCAGCCCTGTTGCAAAGATAGTGACGGTGAGAGCTCTTATTTCACTTGCTGCGTTTAAAGGTTGGAAATTATGGCAACTTGATGTAAAGAATGCATTTCTTTATGGTGATTTAGATCGAGAGGTGTTTATGGAGTAGCCCATTGGATTTGTATCCGAACAATTTCCAAATTATGTGTGTCGCTTGAAGAAAGCGCTCTATGGCTTAAAGCAAGCTCCGAGAGCGTGGTATGGTAAAGTCTCTCAATATCTCATTTTTTGTGGTTTTAGAGTTTCTGATTCAGATTCCAGCTTATTCATAAAATCAAAATCAAATTTACATCTCCTAGTTTTGTTATATGTTGATGATATGATTATAAGTGGAGAAAATGAGTCAGAGATTTCTAAATTGAGAAATGACTTGTCTATTCATTTTGAGATGAAAAATCTGGGAGAAATTGGATGTTTTCTTGGTTTAGAAGTGGAGAAATCAGACCTAGGTTACTTTGTCTCTCAAAAGGGATACGCAAAGAGTCTCTTGGAACGTTTTAGCATGGGGGAGTCGAAAGAAATGGCCACTCCGATGGAACACAACCTGAAGTTACAGAAAGATGAAGGAAAAGTGTTGAAGGATGCGAAGAAATTTCGACAACTTGTTGGCTGTTTGATCTATTTAACCATCACAAGACCTGAGATTTCTTTCTCGGTTTCTGTTGTTTCTCAATTTATGTAGAATCCGAGAACTTCTCATTTAGATGCTGCGATGAGAATATTGCGTTATGTAAAGGGGTCTCTTAACCATGGGCTTTGGTATAAGAGATGTGACAATTTTTTATTGAATGGGATCACTGATGCGGATTGGGCTGGGAATGCGAGCGATCGTCACTCAACCTCTGATTATTGGTTTAGTACAGGTTCAACCATCATCTCTTGGAGTAGCAAGAAGCAAGATGTTGTGGCTCTTTCTAGTACGGAAGCGGAATATGTGGCAGTAACCATGGCTGCTCAAGAGTGCATTTGGTTAAAAAGGTTGATTGAAGATATACTGCACCAAGTTAATTATGCTGTGCAAATCAAATGTGATAATGAAAGTGCAGTAAAATTAGCTTCGAACCCAATATTCCATGCTCGGACAAAGCATATTGAAGTCCGACATCATTTTATTCGTGAGAAAGTCCTGAGTGAAGAAATTGAGCTGACAAGTGTTCGAACTAATGAACAAGCTGCTAATATTTTTACTAAGGCTTTGATAAAGTCCAAGTTTCTGTTCTTTCGGGATGCTCTTGGAGTTGTTGATAGTAACCTTACACTAAGGGGGAGTGTCAAAAATTAGTGCAGCTTACTGCAAGTTGAAATGGTCTATTTTTTAGTTTCTTTACCAAGTCAATAAGTTAGCTATTTTCTAGTAAGATTTGTTAGTTGAGATTTGTTAGTTCTGTAAGTCTGTTTCTATTTTTCAGCTAAGTGCAGATTGTAGTGGAGATTTTAGTGAAAGATTAGTTTATTTTTCTATTATAAATAATTCATGTAATCAAGAGGTAATATATCACTTTCTCAAAGTTTCTTGATAATACAAAACTTCTTCATTCAATTATTCTTTGTATTTGCATACTGCAACTTTTCTTTTGTTTCTAACAAACATATTGAAGAAATCTGGAACTACATCCTGAAAGTGATAAAAGATAGTTTACGAGAAATATGATATACTGATAGAGTACTCACTCCATTTCAAAATAATTATCGTTTTAGAATCTTAAAAAAATTTAAAATAATTGTCACTTTAGAAATTCAATGTACATTTTTAAATATTTTATTCAATTTACCCTTATTTAATGCATATTGAAAATATAAAAAGAATAATTAAATTTCAAATTAACAAATGTTATAAAGGTAAATTAGTATTTTTCTTGCTTTAATTAATGTATTCTTGTTATTACCAAATAACCTTGAAGCGACAGTTATTTTAAAATGGAGGGAATAGGAAATTAAAATCTGATGCAAACAAATTAAGAGTTAACTCATTGACTAAGTAAAAGATTTCTAACAGATAATTAAAACATTATGTTGAATCAACGAAGACTTGAACCATATAATTCAACCGGCATGGTAATTTATGGATTTTTATATCAAAAAGTTAGAAAAATCTTCAGCCCTTTGGATGTGATTCAAATATTGCACTTGTTATATCTCGGGGGTCTCGTTTCCTAGACTAGCTTTAGTTTAGTGTCGGTTTTCTTTTCTGCTCTTATCAAAAAAAAAAAAATATTGCACTTGTTCATGCCGGAATAGTAATTTCTTCAGTTATTGTAATTATTATTTGAAATATGGGATTTGGATAAACTATTATGTAGCCTTGTCAGCATGTTCTGATTACGGTGGATTTTATGTATATGTATCATTTAAAAAAAGATAAATGCATCAAGACCCCTCAAAGTTAACTCAGAAAATCCAATGTCATTCTTAATTTTTAAAAAGATCAGTTATCCTCTCAACTTGTCAAAAAGGATAAGTTACCCCCTATACTTGGCAAAAATGCATCAGTTAGCCCCCCAAAATGCCACGTGTCAGAATCTTGTTGGTTTAACTTTTCAAAGATGTCATTTTTCTGATTTTTCTCTCTTTAACCAGAAGTTGACACGTGGCATTGAAGGGGTAAATTGGTACATTTTTGCCAAATTAAGGGGGTTAATTGATCTTTTTTGTCAAGTTGAGGGGGTAACTAGTCCTTTTAAAAGTTGAGGGTGGTATCGGGTGTTCTGAATCAACTTTAGAGATGCATTTGGTCTTTAAAAAAAACAGGTTGAAAACACCCAAAAACTAGTAAATCACAGACATTTTATTTTTAGTTGTAGATCGTGCTGTAAAATACAAAATAGTAAGGTGCATAATCAACCAATAGCAATCTTAGCGAGGTAACTGTAAACAAAGTACGAAACAGCAACAGAGAGAGGAACAAGGAATTCGAGAAACGCTGCGTATTTGGGCATCTCAGAATCCTCCTTGATAATAGAAGCACTCATTTTCTCGAGAGTTGAGTTACTGTTGGTTGAAACATTGTTGCAGTGTCCATCCGTGAAAGCGTGACTTGAGAGAATACCCACTTGGTATTCGACGACCAAATTCTGAGCTGCTTTGCTGTGCCCAACATCTTTGAACGCCTCACTCGCATCTTTGCCTGCCAATTCCATCACCACTTCTTCTCCACCTGGGTGCTCTTCCAAGAACTTTGTCACATCAACCACCTGCAAAAAAAAAAAAAAAAAATCAACCACATGCAATTCATTTCGTTAGTGTAAGAAACAGAGTAGTCCCCTTAGAAAGAGAGCCTGTATGTTTGTTAGTTACTTACTTACCCTTCCGTCAACAACAAGCCAGCAATCTTTCTTGGAGTTGTGTTGTGCTACTTGTGATAAGGTGAGAACTCCATTGGCAGCCATGTTTCATGTAAGGATTGTAAAAGTTGCTCTGTGAATTTGAATATGAATTGGGCGTTCGAGTATTTATTCCCAATGGCGTTACAATATTATGGGTAGATATTGTTTATGCCGAACTACCACTCTGCCTTTCTAGCTATTACAGTTGACCACGTGCAATTTGAGTAGGTTGGATGCACGTTGCTGTCTGTGGTCTTTTTCATAGCAAGTTTAAATCCAGAAGTATTTCTTAAGTTGCTAGTAATTGCTAGTAATAGATAAAGTCATTTTGGTAAAATTTGTAAAAGCACTAAATTTATTAAGCAAATAACATTTTCTCTGGTACCTATTGGAAAAGATTGGCCAACCTTGGTCTAACTTGATTCAAATAAATAGTGTTCTATTTTACTCAGAAATTGTTTTAAAGGATTTAATTCTTACATGTCAAACTTAACCTAACATTTAAACAGCTTGATTGCCTTTATTATAAAAGTTCACAATTTAGACAATTTCTTTGGTCAGTAAAGTTGCAGTGAGAGGTTTACAATACAATCAAAGCACGAGATCATAACTCATGTTTACAACACATACTCAGAGGAAGCAATAATTAAAATGCATAAATGTAAAACTGCACCAATGAATATATATTACTCTATCTGCTCGTTTGTTCGACGGAATAGAATAGAATGGAATAAAACAGAAAATGTATGCAAAAACATTAAATATAATGCACGAGTCCGATGTCGGAGGGAATAGCTCGTCCTTGTTACTATGGAAATCATGAAATAACTATTCTTCCTTGAAATGAAGGAATAGTTATTCCGTGATTTTCGTAGAAACTATGAAAAACTATTCACTCTGACGTCGGATTCATACATCATATTTGACGTTTTTGCGTTCATATTTTATTCTATTCTATTCGGCTAACCAAATGAGCAGACATCTTAACATTTCTCTTCATGGTTGTCGAATTATAATGGCACGCTGAACAGTTAAAATCTATTGCGACGCTTCTCGTGTACTTTTCAATAGATGGTTGGACTCAATTTCATGTTTTCGTCCGAGTTGTGTACCCTGGAAAGTGACTCTAGATGACCTGTACTGACTCCCGAAACCCCATCCAAGGCCCAGGCCAACCCCGCAGCCTCCTCCTGTGTCAAAACAATTTGTGTTCAACACCATGGTTTTTAAATGGATGCCAAACATTTATGTTTCAAAACTCAAGCAATTCATAAGGAAGAGATTCATCTGTGACTAACAGTGAAGAGAAAAGTTGTATACCTATTCCCATGCCCAACACATTCACAGGCATACCTGCATCACATAAATAACAAAAGTGGAAAGTAAATGTTCTGGAGATTTTGAATACGATAATCACTAACAGTAACCTATTCCGATTATCCAGACAAGACACCATTAAAATTGAAGCATCAAGTCATCCATTTTATGCACAAGAAGTTCATCTATTTAATCCAGATCCAACTAAACGGAAGAAAACTTCCTTAGATTTTTTTTGGCATGGAGAGCAAGTTAAACTTAATATTAATCAAATGCAGCTATTCTCAGTTGCCTATTGAGCAACATTAATTCACAAAATTGATGTCTCATCTTTCAAATTAACCAATTAAATGCCTTTTATCATGCTGGAAAAACTTTCGGTAGAGAAGTAAAAAGCACGACCTCCGAAACCCCATCCAAAGCCGAAGCCACAGCCGACGCCAAAACCTGACACAACACAATACAAACAAAGCAAAACCTTAGAAGCAAATACTTAATAAAGAAAATGAAAATCAGAGTAGAGTAAACTGATGAGAGTACAAACCAAATCCAATACCGGCACCATCGAAATAAGTAAGTACCATTAGTTTCGCAGCTGAAATAGAACTTTTTTATATCAATCGGAAGAAAACGAAAGGGAAATGAATAGTATTAATCGACTTGTAGGCCGGAAAATACAGTACTAATGAAAGACAATAATGCTCAAAAGTAACAGATGGGAGGTTTAATCAAATTCGTCTGATGTTCTCCAGATTCGTGAATCAGAAAAAACGTTCGTATTCATTGATGTGCTTTTGTTCTTCAATATGCAAGCGAAGATTGATAGGCCCAAATTATTCTTGTATGGATAAGTGGACATCCACTGGATGATTGGGCCAAGATGTGGGCCGTCCATAAACTAACTCAAACTTATTACTTAGAAAAATTTACAGAATTTCTAGTAAATATTTACAAAATTAGTTGGTGTTTATTTGAAATTTCGAAAAAAGATTTTACATGGTAGTAAATGGTGTGGTGACTTTGATTTTTGATGGTTTAGTATTGTTAATATTAGTGTTTTTTCTTTCTGTTAACACGTAGAAAACTCGTTTTAAAAACTTTTGATTTGCATTGACCTTACCTTATGTTATATGATAGATATAATTTAAAGGGAGTGAAGGAAATTTTTTTGAATTCATCTCAATCATTAGTGCCTGACCCAACAAATGCTTATCAATTTCTATGTTTCCAACTCAAATGATTTCCAACTAAAACATTTTCCTTTTAATTAAATCCTTCATGTTCCCCCACGTTGTTTTAATAAAATTTAAT
>CATIWQ010556488.1:0-15111 GCA_949673415.1 Euphorbia schlechtendalii | reverse complement strand
TATATATATATATATATATATATATATATATATATATATATATATATATATATATTTTATTACTTTTTATTTTTATTATATGACAGTATTAGTATAATTAATTATGTTGGAAATACTCGATTGTCTATGAACATGTTAATCAGGTCAAATGATCCGATTCAATTTAGTTATTTGAACTAAATTGAAAAATTATAGAATTTTAAGGAATTTACTACATATAATTGAGAGTTTAAGGACATAATTGCAAGTAATCAAATTTTCATTTTATATATAAAGAAATGGATGTGTGTTTAAAATGTTTCAAGTCATTTTTATTTCTTTTCATTTTCTCTCCTGGGTTTTCATCTCACGACGAAAATATTGCAAATCGATTGTCATTGATCTTTGCCATTGCAGAAGTTGTAAATATACATCTATACTCTAACATACTGTGAGATGGATTTGACTAGGTATTCGATGCGGCGTTCTTCGATCTTAGGCATATGAAAAAATGTTAAAATCCAAATTCGTTTCATCTTTACGTTTTCATTTATTGGTATCATGAGCGAGGTTATTTTTGCGATGATAATGTGTTCTTGGATATTCTAGAATTTATGGAAAATATATTCTGGATTTTTTTGTGAATATACATCCATACTCTGACATACCGTGAGATGGATTTGACTAGGCATTCGATGCGGCGTTCTTCGATTTTGGGCATATAGAAAAATGTTAAAATCCAAATTCGTTTCATCTTTACGTTTTCCTTTATTGGTATCATGAGCAAGGTTATTTTTGCGATGATCATGTGTTCTTGGATATTCTAGAATTTATGGAAAATATATTCTGGATTTTTTTTGTGATATAAATTAACGAAAAAGTGTGAAAATAGAGAAAAATTCACGTTTTTAGTGCATTTTAGGGAAATCTAAGTGTTTTGATGATGTTTCTGTTGTTTTAGTGATTACAAATGTTCGATATCATAATGAATTCAGATTTGGCTGGAAATTACGTGTTTTTCACCGGAAAGAGTTTCGACTTTCGCGTTGTTTTGGGTAAATGTAAAATTCTGTTCATTTTTTCGTAAAACGAACCGCATCAAAGAATTTGAAACGTGAAAACGAGTGGAATTGTCAAATTCTGGTCACCAAAAAATGGCAGGAAGTCATCGTGTGTATTACACGAGCAACCTCCGCCAGCTACGCGTCTGCCCATGTAATATACACACAGGTACCATCATAGTTATGATGGTTGGCCACGTGGTGCAACTGTGTGCCACCACATGGCGAGGGATAAGACCCGCCAACTCCTAACGTGTGTCAGCATCATGGCGTGAAATGTGTCCTTGCGATCCAGTGTCTTTTGCTTACTATAAGCTTGCCACATGACTTTCATCGGACATTCAGTTTATTTTGTGATTCTATCATCCAAACGATGTCATTTTGCTCCAAAATTTTCACTACCCTCCCACTTTCATATTTTTTTGAATTTAATGATGATTGTTTCAGAATTTTTTGAGGTTCGTAAAATATTATTTTCTATTTTTTGTTAATAAATGCTTAAAAATTATGAAAATTTATTCTTGAATTTTTAAAATATTTTCTATTTGTTAGAAAATAATTAAAACCTATTGAAAAATAACAGAAAATCTTTTATATGTTGATTAATTTTAATAAATATTTTCTTTATATATTTGTATTAGCTATATTAACATATTAAATGAAAACATATAATTAATATCCAAATTAATTATTACATAATGGTTGAATTTAATTATACATGTGAGGTATAATGTCATTGAACATATTTTAGTAATATATTTAGGTCTTTTACTATTTGTGTGATGATTTTCTTAATTATATGTGTATTACTTAAATAATCAACCATTTATATAATGGTTAAATTATTCTGTATTTGTCAAAATGTAAAATATGACAAAATATGCTTTTGTTAAATTTAAACAGAATCAATCCCGTTGCAAAACAGTCTTTGCAATGAAATCTGCGCTGCAGAAACTAATTATAAAAATATATTGCTTATAGTAATTAGTAATTTCATTTTCAAACGTAATGAGTTTGCGCATTGCTAGAGGATAGGAATAGTCAGGGACGAAGGGAGGGTGTGTGTCTGTATATATATAGAGAAATGATAAGGATTTGTTAAAAAGAAACCTATTTGTTTGAGTTCAATTCCTAATGTTGTTTAATTATCTTTTTTTTTACTTGTTTAACTTTTCATTTTTCCACTTTTTGTATTATTTTTTGTGATTCTCATTTTTTTTTTGTTTTAGACTTCTTTTTACTTTAAAATGTGAATTGTTTTAACCAATTAAATTTATTATATTAATAAAAAAATATATATTCATATTTTATGTGTTTTCTCCCTTTATTATTTTTTTTTTGTAACTTTACTTTTTACTCCTCCATTCTCTATTATTTTTTGTGGTTCTTTATTTTGTTAACACTTATTCTTACTTTAAAATGTAAATTGTTCTAACCAAATAAATTTATTATGTTAGTTAAATATATATTTTCATTTTTTGTGCTCTTAAAATTTCATATTTCTACTTAAATTTAGTCTGTTTTTATTTTTTGTTCGTATATATTAATACAATTCTTTAGGCGTTAATTAATAAAATAATGTGAATCTTTTATTCTTGCTTCTCCTTCCATTTTTTATGTTTTACTTCCAACGTAGGATATAGGGCTTGCTTGGTACAAACGAATTCCAAGTTTTATTTGAGGAATTCATTTGCAAAACTATAGTTTTGTGCTTGGAAAGCTAAAATTTAAAATTTGAATTCTTTGAATTAGAAATCCATGGAATTGATTATACTTACATGAAATCCCATCAAAATTGATGGGATTTCGAAATCCAATTCCTATTTTTAATTAAAATATATGACTACCAATTTTACCCCTCCTATACCATAAAAGTGCACAATCACGTATTTGACTTAGTAGTAGCAACTTCTTCAAATAATGATGAGGTTTTACTTGATAAAATGCAAGCTTTTTTCTAATTACGATGTACCACCACCTAATCATCAAGATTCATCAATGTCAAATGTTTCTTCTTTACCTGCGAAAAGGTTATCATCGAAATCGAAGGGTACTAAAAGAAAAAGGTCTGATATTATGGCCGGTGAAATCATGAAGGTAACTTCTTCTATGAAAGAAATTGCAAAAGCTATTACTAATACTAATAAGTGTGTTTACAACTACTAAAATAACCATGGAGTTGAAAAAATTAGGATTGGATAAGTGGAAAATCATGGAAGTTCTTGATTTCTTGGAGGATATGATAATCTGGTGAGAAGGTTTTTTGTTTGTGATTCCAATATTAAACTTGATTAGGTACGGAAAAAGATGGAATCATGAACTAGAATAGATTGTTAGCTCTTTATGGTGAAACTTTATTTTTCTAAAGCATTGATGAACGTATCATAATTAATATTCTGTTTTTCAATTTTATCATTTTATGTTTGAAATTGTTTGGATAATTTTCAAGATAATTGTTGTGATTTATTTGATTGATTACAAATTCAATACTAATTCATGATAAGGGCAATTTAGAGAATAATTTACAAATGAATTATTAAAATTCTTTGTTCTAAGCACAAAACAAGAAATTCATTTTGAATTCCAAATTTTCATTCATTATTTCCAAGCAAAGGAAATAATGTCAACATTTATTGGAATATTTCTGTAACATAAATTTTTAATTCAAATATGTAAAACAAAAATAAGTAATGCATTAAACCTCTGTAATTCTACATCTGTTGTTCATCGTCACAGATTTATCTTGTTTAAGTGAGCCCCTCCAACTCAAGAATCCTGGCTCCGTCACCAGAAATAGTGTATCAACTTCAATGTTAAGATCTGATCGTAATTGGTGCATTATATGCTATAAGAATGATTGGTTAAGGTAAAGGCCTTTTAAGCAGGAAGCATCCAAAGCAATTAACACGAAAGTGTCAACAAATTGTGCACCTAGAAGTCAAGAGTCATGTTGTCAAAATTTGACACGTGATTACTCATTTTAATGATTGTGAAATATTTACATTTTGTAATTTTTTCATAAAAAGTTCATATTTCTTTTATAGGTAAAAATGTCATTATATTAAGATATGTTCACAAATATATTAGAAAAATCGTTTTCAACTCGATTTCTCCATAAATTCAAAACAAAGTTAATACCTCATTTTAAATTAAAAAAAGTTGCCATTCGGCCAGCTCCACCAACAATTGTGGTAAATTGATAACAAAAATGAGATTTTTATACTGAAAAGGTATAGATTCTGAGTTCGGACATAATGGATACTATTTTATTCAAAACTTTGGAAATTTTGTTATTTGCGATAATTTTGAGAATACAACGGCATAATAAATTGACATTCGCAATAAAAATAACTGTAGAGTAGCAACAACTTTTGGATTTTTCCATGAACCCCGAGCAGAGTTTCCCCTCGAGAAATTTGACTTCACCTACAAGCTCATTTACACATATTAATGAATTATATTGAAAAATAATGGTAAAACAACTCTAACCGGCTCTTTACCCCAAAAACAAAAATGGGATATGAAAATTATGAATTTAAAAGTGGGCTAGGAGCCAATTACCCCCAATAACCTTTTTGTTTATCCAAGATGACTTGAGAGTTGGTTCATAATCGAATTTTTCGAGAGAAAGTTGAAAAGTTGATGGAAGAGAGATTTAACAAGTTTATGACAAACTTGTAAATCAAATGATTTTGGTTGTTTTTGAGATTTTTATTGAGTTGAACTGAACTTTATCACTGAAACTTGATCCAAATTGATGTGAGAGCGTAATGAAATGAGCTTAGATGGATTTGGCACCTTGAATGGATGTGTTTGATGCTTGAAAGTGTAGGAACTTAAGGTCAAAAGTTGGAAAAATGGAAGTGAAGTTCAGATCTTTTGAAATGGAGAAAAAATGCTCTTTTTATAATGGGTGGGTAAATGGGCATGCGCATTTACTAGTGAAGATGATATCAAGGATTTTTGCATAACATTCATAAGAATCTTAGTCAAGCAATCCTGGCAGAGCTAAATAGGATAGGGGGTAAATGGGGAGGATTTTTACAAATGTGACGTTGGTTCGAGAGGGATCCAACATTTAACGGTCACAAAGGTGACCGTTACTTGGGGTGGTAAATGGGCGTGCATTCATTTACCATGCAATATAAATGCAGTTCTAATTTCCCCATTTAGCTCAATTGTTCACTTTCTTTCTTCTTCACTTGTATTTCATTGCTTCCTCTTGCGATTTCTAACCCTATCCTTTGAATTTCCATCATGTTTGTTTGATTTTTTTTCATTTTGTGTGGTTTCAATGTTTTACAAGTTGTTCTAAATATAGGTTCTTCTTCCTTAAGTCAACATTGAGCCAAGAAAGATCGATATTGATAGTGCATTGGTAGATATTCATTGGGTATCTATCTAGGGTCTTTATTGGTTGCCTGCAGACTGGAAATACAATGGGATCGGGCGAGGAAAATTTATTCCATAATGGAACGAGATGAACATTTATCTCGCAACTAGTTTTATCCATTTTTCTTTGCAAATTATTTAATTTTTTATGCATGATATGGATACAATTTTTAATTTATTTTCATGTTTGATGATGCTATTTTTTGGCAATTCAACCTTAGATTCAAGATTTCTAGGCCAAGGTTTTAGCTCAAGGGATGGTTGGTTGAATTCTAGCTCGACACTCTATGATTTAGGAAAGTCTGTTAAAGGTTTAGAAATCTAAATTTCTACCAAGGTTGTTTGATAGCCTGCTTCATCTTCACTTTGCTTCTCAATAATTTTGTCTTCTTCCTTTAACTCTTTATCATACAACTCCTGAAAAAAATATGGATTTAAATGCACATCAGTAGTCTTTATTAAATAGAATTGATCATAACTAGAAAATGTACATCAATAAATGCTCTACCCATGGCTAGAAAAGATCTTCCTTAAATAATAGCAACATGCATATCCTCATTTATATTTATAATAATGAAATTAATGGGAAAGATAAACTATATTAATTTTACAAGAATATCCTCAACTACCCCCCTATAGTTTTGTTTGCTAATTAAATGGGCATCCTAGTACATTGAGGTTCTCCTAAACCAAGCTTTTTGTAAATACAATATAACATCAAATTAATACTTTCTCCTGAATTACACAAAGAATTTTCAATTTCAAGATTGCCCATTGAGCAAAGAATGGAAAAACTTTCTAGATCTTTGAGTTTTGTAGGCTAAGGCTATTTGCTTTGTAAAATAGAGGAACAATCTCGATCCAATTGCGCCATGGCCATACTTTCTAACTTTGTTTTGTTTGCCAAAAGCTCCTTTAAGAATTTAGCATACAAGGGAATTTAGGTTAGGGCTTCTGCAAAAGGAATGTTAATGTGAAATTTTCTAAACACTTCAAGAAATTTATCAAAGTGCTTAGCCATCTCATGTTATTTTCCCTTTGAGGATATGGAATCTTTGGTTGATGTAATGGGATGACATGCTTCACTTAATCTTCTAGTTTCTGTTTGGTAGTCACAATCTCATGTTGCTTTTCCTTTATTTTTTTTTGAATCTGTTTTCTCAAAAGGCTTTCCCAAATTTTGAGGATTTCTTGCCTCAATTTCTTCAGCCTTTTAATCAACATTCACATAAACATCAGCAATCATTTAGTTAGTTTTACCAATAATCGCATCATTCCTCAACATGTTAGCCTTGGACTTCCCCTTAAGGTTATTCTCTACATTGCTAGGAAGACTTCTATTCCCCTTCGGAGAGATAATCTATGCAAGTTGGAAAATTTGATTCTCTAAGTTTTTTTATAGAGATTTGGTTTTTTTCATGAATTGGACCATCATATCTCTCATCTCATCCGACTCAAACTTTTGGGAAGTTTGTGATGATCCTTCTTGTTGGTTATGAGGTTGTTGAGGTTGCTGGAAATGACTATGATGTTGCTGAAATTGAACTTGAGGTTTCTTTGCTAGTCCAATGAAAAGTTTGAATGGTTTCCCCAACCAGGATTGCTGGTACTGGGGAAAGGTTTTCCTCCTTTGTGATCTTCTTGTATAAAATTACATTACTCTTGAGTGAGGGTAATGTCACAATCTCCACTTCTATGGATGCCTCCATAATATTTGCAACAACCTGGTTTTGAACTTAAGATAATTTTCTTTGTAAGGTGTTGGAGGAGCATGTCAAATTTGTTGAAAAGTTGTGAGACAACCTCTAATTTAGTAGTCTTTGACTTGTCTTCTCTTACGGAATGCCATTTTGAGCTTATGTTGACAAGCCAATCTGTTGATCTTGTTGGCTTGGCACATTTGCTAAAAAGAGTTGAAAGAAACAAAACTTATAGAATATTGGTTCCTTTTATTGTTTAAGAACTTAACTAACTTCTAATTATATTTCTCTCTCCATTACAAACAAAATTAAGCTTTAAGGGTTTTCTTTAGATTACTTGTTGAATTTCGGATGTAGAAATGATTGAACAAAGATTTCAGATCTAGGAAATTCAGGTGTATTCACCAAGTTTGAACTGCATCCTTCAAGTTCATTTTATAATCAAGGATTTGAAGTAGTCATTTCAAATTTGTCCTTCATATAGTTTTAATCTTCAATTTCTCTTCTCTTGTGATCTTCATGTTCTTCCCATTGTGAGACAGATTTGAATCCGTTGTGAGATAAGGAATTTGTAAGTTGTAGTGCGAGATTAAACCATTAATGAATTTATCTCTAATTTTTATCTTAGATTTGATTTTGTCTTGTGATAGAGAGTGTGAGCTACTACATGGATTTCTTCGATATGCTTGAAATCCTAACGATGTAGATTTGCACAACTATTTCTAAAATGCGGCCAGATTAATCCTTTCCTCTTGGATACTATCAAGAACATGCCAACATTTTGTATTATCACCTTTTACATTGGACTACATAATTATTCTTTTTTATTAGCGTCAAATCATCCTTAAGACCTAAAAAAGTATCAAACTAGGTATATTATGTGATAAAATATAGTTAAAGGCATACAGAGTTAACTTACTTAGCTAAGTATTAATTTAAATAACCAAAAGCTTAGCTATCTCAAACAAAATTATGTTGCTGAGTTATTTTCTTTGTTTTATAGCTCGTGAAAGAAATAAACAAACAACCTAAGTTATTTCTATATAATTAAGCCATGGTCAAGTTGGGTTTAACTAATTAAACTTAACTATACTGACAACTTAATTTAAGAATCTACTTAATACCTAATTAATTTTGCTAACCTAATCAAATGATTATTCCAAAATTCAAGATGTTGTGAAGAATAATTACACTTTCAATTATTTTAAATATTTCCTTTAGAGGGAAGTTTTTCTAGATCACCATTGGTAAGTGATTCAAATATCATCTTATAAGCATTTTTCAACCCATTATAGAAGTTTTGCACTTGTTTCTATTCTGACCCGGTTCTAAGAAGGGTGGTGTCAGGATAAGAAGAATTGATCAAAGAGTGGCCATGAAGGATGTTGATGAGGATAAGAATGAGATGAATCTCCACTAGAAAGAGAGGGCTTCAAGATTATGCTGGTACAGGATAGCATAATCGAGAACGCTTAATGAGACTCAAGTGATTTGATACGTACTATCTATTCCAACAAGATACATCTTCTTTCCGAGAGCCTATCAGAGAAAACTCTAAAGTTAAACATGTTTGACTTACACCGATCTTGGGATGGGTGACCTCCTAGAAAGCAGCTACTAGAAAGTAAGCATGTGAGGATAAATTTTATTGGAAAGACTCGTATTGGTGTATGGGGGAAGTCAGTCAAACCTAAAGCATTACAATTTGGTATCATATTTAATTCTCTCCTAGTATGGTATGGTGTTAGGGTAAGAAGGTACAATTACAGAGCGATGATGAAGAATGTTAATGGGAATAAAAATGAACAAACTTTACACCAAAAAGAGAGAGCTTTAAGATTGTGTTGGTATATGATAGTACAACCAAGAACGGTTAGATTTAAAAGATTTGATACATACTCTTTATACAAGCAAGATGCATCTTATTTTCGAGAGCCTATCCGAGAAAACTCTAGAGTTAAGCATGCATGACTTGGAGTGATCTTGGGATGGTATCCTCATCGGAAGCAGCACACAAGAAGTAAGCGAGTGAGGATGTTCGCCACTTTTCTACTGATACTATAAAAGTTCTAAATATGAATAAGTGTTGTCAGTACCGCTTATCAAATAGAAAAATGATGATAACTCCAAGTATATAGTTACGATGTAGTTTTAAAAGATATCGATCCCACAGGGAAGGAATTCAGTTTTAAGGATTAACTAGAGTTACGGAATATAAGAAAATAAAACAAGTTGAAGATTTTAAATGGCAGACTGATGAATGGACAGATGCATGAACAGATTAGATGCAAAGCATATAGATATTCCCTTAGAACAAGTATAGAAGAATAAAACATGCAAAATAATCAAGAATGTTTTATGCACTACATAACTTCGACAAACTCGGTTCTAGATGCCCAAATATCCTATAATTCACTGTAGAGAAACACATTAAATGACTTTTCTAAATCTAGGGTAAATGAATTATGAAACTTACAAAAACCTGGACAACAATAATACTATACTTAGTACAGGTCGCTCTCACATAGCCATATTTCCAAGTTACCACTCTAAAAATGTTATCTCACTAAACAATGTTATAATCACAGATCCAGTGATTATACACAATCTTGTTAACCCCGAAACTACTCTTAAAATCAACTCGAAAGCATATAACTTTATTAATATAAGTGACGCAAGACGAAATACTCGTTATGACTCATAGACATATCATAAACTTCAAATTAGAAATTATAAGTAGAAAACAAAGTAAAGTTGTAAGGTATGCAAATGAAAGCTAAAGTAAATCAAACTGTATCCACTCTTTAATGGGAGTCGTCAATTCCCGCAATTCCTGCGTCTACTTTAAATTCGATTTCAACTAGTACAAAACCTCCTCTAGGATGCTATTCTTTGTGAATATTGAACAAATGAATGTTGAAGAATAGAAACTCTTATTGATATGTGCTTTGCACAATTACACTCATACAATAATCGCTCAAATTTGTGGAGACATCTAGTGATTGAAACAAGAATCAAATCACATATACATTTTTCTCTCTAACACTTTGAACTAACGAAATCTATATAACCTTTACTCTCTATCATGTATCCTATGCTCTATTGATTTTCACCACCTTACATTGCTATTTGCACGAAAATGGTTGATTTGAACCTCTATTTATAGAGTGTGAAAGGTTGTGTTTATCCAAACGAGCAGTCATGTCCATTGGTGAAGGGTTGCATCATCTTCATGTAATTGGATGCAAGATTTAATCCTTATCTTCAATGGAAAGGCACCTTTTCATGGCTTCGTTATCTCCAAAAGGTGTCTTTTCATCTGATAGTTAATGGTAGTTTATCATTCTTATCCGGTGATTGGAAGTTGAGAAGAGTTAGTTGAACCCGTATCGATTCACGAGCGTGAAATATATGTCGCAATTGTGAATGTAAGTTGGTAACTTACTGCTTGTGAAGAATGATAAGTCACGATCATGATAGATATTTGCGAGCGTGACTTAGCCAATCACGATCGTGACATGGTCATGACTTATGCTTTTCTTCATGATTTTTCTTTGTAACTTTACTGATCTTTGACAACTTCGATCCGAAGCTAATTCCTTGCATTCCACGCACCTTTTTGCACCTTTTTCACTCTTTTTGCATAGAATTCCACCTTTAATCATTTCACTCCCAAGATTCATCTAGTTTCTGCACTTGCATCAAAACAACTACATACCACGTGAAATCTTTTATATGAAGTATAAAATGACTCTAAACCACATCATTTTATAAGAAACAATATCAAGATAATAAGTGTAATTATACACTTATCACACCCCCACACTTAACATTTTCCTTGTCCTCAAGGTAAACAAACAGAAGTGTATAAAATAATAATTCAAGTTCATACCTTATTTGGCGAAAGACTATTGTAGTAAGTACCACATTCCCACGTTGTAAAAAGTTCAAGTAAAGTATACGAAATTTCCCACAAATTAGTAATGTGCAATTTATATAGTCCTGTTGCATACCTTTGCTCTTAATGGAGGGCCAACAGAATTGTGTCTTCATATAAGCGTTATATGCTTGCTCGAAATATTTCCTTCTCTTAAGTATAGTATAATGTATAAAGGACAAAGGAAGCACACTTTGAAAATATTAATCTCAAGGCATTTTTAGGTAACCTAGGATGCTAAAAACTCTTAGTGGTTGTATTTTATGCTCCATACCACTCTCCCCTTTTTTAGTGGTTGCATTTTATGCTACATACCACTTTCTCTCATTTTTTCTTTTAAGCATATGTTTTTGAAGTACAAATTTGTACTTTGCACCCATTTTTTATGCTATGCTACTTTTTCTTTTTCACTCATTGAATGGTTACAGCTTTTGCTTCATACCATTCCTTACCTTTTGCATAACTTATTGGTTATCCTCTCTTTCTTTTGATTTTTCTCTCTTAATACCCTCATCATTTATTCATCACTTTCAAAGTATTATAGCTATAGTTTCCCTGCACTTTAGACACACTCAATACTTATAGGATGTATTCGAGAATAGCATATAAAACTCATAGTAAGAAAACTACTAGATATTACTCCACTCAAAATTTATCGGTAGCATTAAACTAAAACTATATAACTTATACTAATTCATGTTGCATTGAAATTATATTGAAACTTACTTGGAATGTTGCTATTGAATGTTACTCACCAGTCATCCTTGCCAAATGCTAAATGTTGTACCAATCTACTAAAGCGCTCACACTCTCAAAGTGTGCTCATACTCAAAACAAAAATTTTGTTCGAAATATGCACAACATCGAACTTGTAATACCTAACACTCACAATAATCTTGGAACATATGTTAGTGTAGTATAGGTATGGATAAAGTATAAACAACACAAAATCAAGAAAAATTTTATTCTTCAATTTTTTTTTATTTTATTTGATTTTTCGGATTTTCAAGATTTTTTTACAAATGCCCCCCCACACTAGAGAACGCAATGTCCTCATTGTGAGTGACTTAATGAAAAATGAAAATCGAAACTAAACACACATAAACAAATAAACACTAAAAGAAAAGAAATTTGAACCCGGTTATTTTCATTCTTCCTAACTTGAATGTGGAGGACTTGGTGACATATTTGAATTCTGCTTCCTGAAGTACGAACTCAACTTGCAATTAAAAGAAATATTGGATTTTATGAGTTGACGAACATCTTGTTGCATGGAAGTTATATCAAGGTATACTTGATTGACATCCTTCACAAATTTCCCTCTCCAAGTATCTTCATTAACATGTGTACTTCCGGAGGCTTCTCTCGTTTCACTACTTCCAATTTGAACTTCTTCAATGCCTTCATTGTATTGGTTCTCTCGAGAAGTAGATCCTTCTATCAGTCTTAACTTCCTAACCCTTACTCCATATGGTAGAAATGTAAATTTCCCTTCTTCTTTCTTAATTATTCCCCCCTCTCTTCATGTATACTCCTCCTATAAAGTTAAATTTCTCTCTTGGACTATATCGATATGGCAGTTGGTTCTTCGCTCCCAAAATAATTTCGCAAATTGTATTTACACCTCTAACTCTAGCCTTTTTATGTGTAGTAAGACTAGTAATGGATTCCATCATGTATATTGGAAATTTTAGCCTTAATTGCGAAACAGCGCACTCAAATACAACCAAAACTTTCATCGACACTTTAGTAGTTTCGTGTTGAAAGAAAAGACTTTGAGAAATAAACTTGTGAAGTAAAGAAGGCTGTTACTTCGAATGTTTTTGTTGAATGAGTTTTTGACATCGTATCGATCCAATCCCGTTAACTCAGTCCATACACTCGTTAGATCATAATCTTCTTCCTTTTCTATTTCTTCATACGTTTCTCCTAAACTAAACCACTTAATCAAATCCATTAAAGTAAACTTATATTCTTCCCCTTCATTCCTAAATTTCCTTTTGAGAAAATTCCCATCCTCCGTAACAGTAACCAAAAATTCGAGGACCCATTCCTCATTAAACGGGGAAACACATATTCATAATTTTTCCAATCCAAATAGTGAGAAGTATTCCTCTACTTCCGCATGTATTCCAGCATCAGTTGAAAAAGTAGGATCATAGAAGAGTGTACCTTAGAAATCATAGTTCTTGATCCTCATGTATCTTTCAACTTCTTCTTCACCATAAATTGGAAAAGGGCATCCATGCTTGGTTTGTTGATTGACCAACTTACTCTTTCCCTTGGTTGCTACTAATTTCTTTGGAGCCATCGAATTTTAATTCAAGAATTTGGAAGAAATATTTGTGTTTGATTTGGGGAAAAACAAAGAAAATGCTTTGCAAGAGATAGTAGTTGTGTAAAAGAGTGATTGATTTGTGAAAATAAACTAGGAAAATAGTCATATATATATAAAGAATAGGGTATGTTACTTTTTCACTGGATATATTTACAATATAACCGTTAGAAATAGAGTCGTTACAACGATAACTACTGTGAAATTGCGCATGTCGCAATCGTGAATGAATGTCGCGATCGTGACTTTTACTTAGACAGAAACAGAATGTTTTGACAACTTTATTTACGAGTGCGATACAGGTCGCTAGCACGAAATGTTTAAAATCCAAAAAACTTTTCACTTTTCTTTTAAAACTAACTTAAAAACACATAAAAAACAAAAACAAAATAAAAATATACTATATATATATAGGACAAGATAAGAGATTTAAGTGCCAATGGAGTTTCCCAACCCCTTGACTTCATATTCATGGATGAAATCTAACTTGACAACTTCTTAAATGCAAGCATCAATCAAGTCAAGTTTCATGCATATGTCTTCATCCATTGGATATTTATAAGCCTTATCCATATTAAATTCAATAGTATCATCACCTATCCTTAACTTAATCTTGTCTTATGACACATCTATCAATGCTTTGCCAGTATGTATAAAAGGTCTTCCTAAGATTATAGGGCATTTTTCATCATATGCAAAATCTAACACAACAAAGTCTGTCGGAAAAACAAACTTATTTACTTTAACTAACACGTCTTCTATTATTCCATAAGGATGTTTAATAGACTGGTCAGCCAATTGCAAGACCATATTTATCGTTTTAACTTCATCATCAAGCTTTAACTCTTTAAAGATTGATAAAGGCATAAGATTTATGCTAGCCCTAAGATCACATAAACATTTTTCGCTTGTGTGGAAAAATTCTAAGATGAAATGTTTAGAGTATCGGCATCAAGGAAAGAAGTATAAAGTATCAAGGAAGAAGTTGGAGCAAAATTTGGGGTTCCTTAAAGATTGCTACTACAAAATGCCTCTTAGTTGGGATCCTCTACCAACTTGGAATTGCCTTACTAGGAAGGATGACTAAAAACAGGAATCTACCTATAGCTAGTAGATCCGAGAACCTTGTTTCTTGCTCTACACTTCTATTTAAGTAGTGCGCTTTTCGGTAGATCTAGTTTCGACTTGGTATTTCCTGAAGAACTGTTTGTCTTGGAAGCAGTTTGGAATGGCTTACCTGTGGATGTATCGGGGATTATAATGGGGACTCTCATGTTTGCCGCAATTGATCCTGGAAGGATAGCATACGGGTGTCGAACTATGGTAAATTTGTTAGGGCAAATTAGGAGATTACCTTGTTGTGCAGAAGTCTTTACCGATGAAGATGAAATTTCAGAGTTAACTACGAAAATTTTCTTCAAATAGGGACTTCT
Source organism: Euphorbia schlechtendalii (assembly GCA_949673415.1). Classification (NCBI taxonomy): domain Eukaryota; kingdom Viridiplantae; phylum Streptophyta; class Magnoliopsida; order Malpighiales; family Euphorbiaceae; genus Euphorbia; species Euphorbia schlechtendalii. Next base: position 274 of record CATIWQ010556488.1, on the reverse strand, counting down.
AACTAAGTGTATTGGAGAGAATGGAATAACCTATAATTGGAAATCGTGGGATGAACGCGTTGAGGCAGATAAAAAGAAAGAAAGAGAAATTGTTAGAAACAAAGGAAGTAGTTTAACCAATCTCAAGAGAAAGTTGGATGAATTAATGGAGGATCAAATTTCTATTCATCGCAAGATTAGCAATATCCATATTTTAGTATGTGATGTTGAAAGAGATCTGTGAGAGTCACGTTACAAGATCGATCGGATGATAGAATCACTCCCGCCTGAATAA
>CATIWQ010556342.1:0-17740 GCA_949673415.1 Euphorbia schlechtendalii | reverse complement strand
CATGAGCGACATGAATGCCAATAGAGTGCAAAATATGCGAAGCGTGCGATCCACAACACAAGGCAACCAAAGTCCACGCAAAAGCCACTCGATTCCTGCTCTTGACAAGCAGCTCTTCTTTCTTCAGCACCATCTCTCGCCACTTGTTCACATTATGTGTCAGTCCGAGCCCCGAAATCCTCCTCTTGCTATCGAATCCGCAATCAGTCAATCTCCGAGCAAGACTATCCGCAACATCCGCCGAGATATCGCCCGCAACAGCCTCCGGTTTCAACCTAACCGCAGCAGTCTCAGTCAACATGTTCACGACGACAGATTCGACACGGTCATCAGAAGAGAGCAACGATTTGACTCTAGAAACGCAGCCGGCGCACATCATCCCGGAGACATCAAGAAGGATCGGTGAGTCATTGAGCCGCGGCGGGGCTTGAATCGGCGAGTCTTGTAGTTGAGGTTTGAAGTCAATGGAATTGGAGATAGCGAGACGAGGAGAAGAGCGGGGATTAAGGAAGAAACGACGGCGTTTGTAGAGGTGAGAATTGAAGTGAAAGGCATTCCTGGAGGCGTTGCCGAAGCTGAAATTCCGGTAGGGGGAGATGGAGATGCGGAGAAGATCAGTGGTCATAGTAGAGAAAGAAAACGAAAATGAGAAGAGGAATTTGGAATGGAGATGAGAAAAGGAAATAGAGGTGTTGGTTGAATATTGTGGGAGTGATGGTTGAGAAAGGCGACACGTCACTCATTTAACGATATCCTTTACATTTGGTTTGGGATTTGGCGGCTAACTCCACTTGTGCCTAGTTCAGCTTTGAGCTTTCCATGTATATATTTCTCACGTATAAACTTTTACCACAAATTCTGTTTGGGAGATACATCAGCTTAATATGTAAATAAATAGCTTGCGTACTCAGATTTTTGGGGTCAGTTTATGAAAGACTTCAGATTGAGCATATCACAACTTAATTTATTCACTGTACCATATGGATGTTTACTTCTTTAAAAGTTATTATTGTTATTTTTACCATCAAACAGAATTGTATATTATATAAAATACAATTGAAATGAATTGAAAAATATGATATATGATAAATTATTTGTACTGATATATGATAATTAGTACATATCCCTTTAGACACGTGGAATGAATAATTATTCAGGATTAACTAGGTTGAATCCGATGTAAATAATTTATCAAATGTCACGTTCATTTATATTCCATTACATATGATAATTATTTTGTGAACCAAATACTACATAAACATTTGTTTATTACTGATTTAGCTATATTGAAGTTTAAATAAGTTAATATCGAACAACTCTCTGCAATAAATAAATAATTTTTTTTACAAATAAACGAATAATTTGTTACAATTCATAAACAAACAAATTGATAAACGACTTGAGCTTGAAAAGAAATGTTGATAGAATGAACATGTAAAAGCTGCCTCTTAAAGTTAGGTAAAGCCAAGAATTTCATAGGAGAAGAAACGGTGCGTTTTAAGCTTTGATAGTTGGAAAGAAAAGCGAGATTACGTGGAAGATAGAAGACTTGAAAGAAAAATATCCAGTTCGTTATCTTCTTCTTCTTCGTCTTCTTTATAGCTCCATTTCACAGCTCAAATTCGAAACAGTAAACAAAAATGGCATTGAGCGAGGCGTCGGTGGAGAACTCAAAGGCCACGCTGCCTGGTTCTGCTAGCAATTGCGTGTTGCTCTCCGCATGGTTTTCTCAAAATCCATTTATCAGACCATTAATGAAGCCCAATCTGCCATCTCCTCACTCTCTGATACGTGACCTTCACACCTCTCTCGCCTTCACGCCTGATAAATGCCTCAGGTTTCTTCACTTGCTCGCCTCTCAGAATCCAATTCTCAACGGAATATTTACTTTCTCTTCCGATTTCAACCGACATCTGGCAATTTCCCAGGCAAGTTAGCCCTCTCGATCTCCCTTCTTATCCTTCGCCTTTGTGCTTGTGTTTTTCATTTCCAATCATGCTTTTTTTCACTTTGTTATTGGATTTGTTTTAAGGCGCCATGATTGCGAGAATGTATTGTGTTCTTTGTTTATTTTCTTCGTTCTTTTGTTGGATTCCATGCTCTACTTATATTTCCAATTAGCTTCAACTCTGATTCTCTGTGCTATTACATTCATCTGCAAGACTTATGCTGCAAAAATTTTACCGATCCAACTTTCTAGGGATTGAATCATACTCAACTAAGATTCAAGCTAGGATCTTAATTTGATTATCCAAGCATTATAGTGTATTTAACAGCGAACTTGTTGATGAAAATTTCACGATTAAGCTAAGAACTATGAAGATGGTGATCCATAAACTTCTCATGATAATCTTGTGAAATTGATACGTTTTATCTGTTTCTATTTTGAATGTTGTTTAACTGTTAGCTATTTGAATTATGATGTCGGATGCCTATAAATTAGCTGCAACTCAGTGATATTGCATTCGTCTTCCAAGCTGAAAGGTTGCAAAACTTAAACCAATGTAACTTTCCTTGGATTGATTCAACCTCAACTAAGATCGGAGCTAGATATCTTAGTTTGATGATTCAAGCTATTTAATACACTTGAAATCATCAAAGAAAGATTCATATTTTCGCTAAGAACTAAGAAGTGACTGGTAATATTCCATGATTTTTCCCCTTTTATGTTTCTCCTAATCTGCTCAGTGTTCCTTGATATTTCTTTCCCTTTTATGCTTCTGAAATTGAAGTTTCTTATCTTCTTAGTGTTCCATGATATTTCTTTCCCCTTTTATGCTTCTGAAATTAAAAGTTCTGATCTGCTTCACCTAACAATCTGCTGGACAAATTTGTGTTATATATTCTTTAGTAGGAACATTTACGTAGCTTCTATATCAGATTCAATGCAGGGACTACAGGAAATGTTTGTCCAAACACAATTTTGCTGCAATATTACCAGGAGGTGATTCAGTGGCCGGGTTAGTGGTGGCGAACGGAATTAGCAATTTCCTCAACATATACAACACGCTTTTGGTTGTTAGGCTTGTTCTGACCTGGTTTCCCAACTCTCCTCCAGCCATCGTTAGTCCTCTCAGGTACACATCCACAATTTCATCCATTTTTCGCGATTCAAACCTGATCAATACGAGCTTCGCCCTGTTGCTTGCATTATCGGTCATATTTAGTGTGTCAACATGGCAAAGTTTGAATCTTTAGCGAAATTGTAGCTCTATCTGTTTGTTATTGGCTGCACTAATTGAACCGAATTTGACATGATTTGGAACCAGTACTCTTTGCGATCCATACTTGAACATATTCAGAGGACTCATCCCTCCATTGGGAGGGACATTGGATTTGTCGCCAATTCTGGCATTCCTGGTTTTGAATGCTTTTACTAGCACAGCGGCCGCTCTTCCTGCTGAACTACCCGAGTCAGGAGCTCCCCAAACCCGAAATGGTTCAGTGTTCACTGCTGTCACTTCATCGCAGCAGAAATGGATGAGAAGACTCCATGGAAGCAAGCCACAGAATTCTGCTGGTTCTAGTTAGACCGTCACATTTCGCACGTATGCTTTTTTTTTTTTTTTTTTTTGTCACTTTCAAATACTGTGTATTATTCTTCAGGTTCCGGTTAAATTTTACCTGAAGTTGCTGTTTGTAAGAGTTCTTTAGCAAATTCCCTGTATTTGTGGAAATTCAAAGAATTTTGTGGACAGGAATAAATCATGATTAAAGGGGATTAAAAAAATGGTTTTAAAAGAATCATATTCTAAGCACTTAACTAGAGTGGATTCACCGGGTCGGCTGGTCTTCTGCTGGAATCATTATAATCCTTGTAATTCTTGCAATAATTTTGAAGTTCAAGGCTGAATGAAAAATTTAAAATCTTCAAGTTGCTTACTGTATCTGCATTTGTCATTAGCAACACCAAAGCAACCTGGCCTTCTTATCTCAGCTTCAAACGGAGCTACCGTTACGAAAAGAATAGAGAAACTCAACCCGCATAGAAAAACAGTCAGAAAGACAGAATTTTTAAGATTAAAATAGCCCAACGACATAATGGCTGTTGCAAGAGAATACAAATGAGTAACAAAAAAGAAGATAAAAGAGGCACGACTGTATTTGCCCTGAGTTAATTCAGCTTCATTCTTGTCAATAATATATCTCTTGAATATAGCCTGCATTGCAATATTCGTGTCTTAAATGGGTAACATAACTGGAATTAAGAAAACTCTCATATCCATATTAATTTACATTAGTAAAAAATGGGGGTAAATTTGTCATTAGTGGAGTGACCTCATCCATAAAAAGAAAATTGAAATGGATAGAGGATTAAGAGAGCTTTCATTTTTATTCTGGTGTTCCCTGCAGATAAGCACAATCCAGCTCCACCATGGCAACAGCTCACATCCCTGCGCACATTAGCGCCAGTCCTTTGAATCCCTCAGTTTACTCTCGTCCTTCATTTTCGAATTCTACCATTAAGTTTAAGGCTTTATCTCCTGTGAGATCCGCATTGGTAGAGAGTCCCAGCAGCAGGCGATTCGTCTCTTTCACCCTCATTCTCTCCCACATTTTCATTGGTTCTAAAGGTACAATTTATCCCTTGATTGATCGTTTTCTTTGGTGTTTTCTGAAATCAATTAACTAATTCATGCCTGATGTTGCTTATTAGTATTCGATAATTGGAGGATTTGTTTGATTTGGATGCTAATTGCTTAACTAATCTGCAGATGCTATTGCGGCGAATTTGTTGGATAAGTATGTGAAAAGGTACGGATTCGGACCATTTTGATTTAAATTTGAATTTTCTAATAATAACATAGAATTTAGGTTTTACCTCTTTTGATTTATCTTACATGCTCAAATGTATGTGAAATAACTGATGGTTTTGAATTTGTGTTCAATTATGCCAGGAAAAGGCTTGATCCTCTTGAGGCTTATGTGCCTGCTGTCATACTGACCCTGTTGCAAATTAAGGACTTGGGTATTGTTTCTCTTTATAAGTTATGGAGGTTGTTCATAGTAACAATGCAATAAATATCATTTGTTATTTATGCTTCTTGATCTATGCTAGTCATTATAAGCTTAAGCTAGATTGGGCTTTATTTAGAAGATCTTGAAAGTTTGATTTTTGCTCTGTGTAGAGAAAACTTTGGAGGTTGAGGAACCTCAGTTTGCCAGCTGTCGTTCTTTACTACGCTCTGGTCCTGCTGGATCTCTTCGAATAAATATTCGAGCAGTAAGTGAATTTGCCTGTGTTCTTTATAGTATAGTAGCCAACATTGATTTGTTGATGTTTATAGCTGATTAGAAGCTGTTTCTGCGTGTTCCATTAATTATGATTAAAAAAAATGTTACAAATGATTCCCTTTAAAATTTTGAAAGGATTGTAAACAATAGAGGAAATATGTGCAGTGTTAATCTCTCCAATACAGTGGGCATGGTGTATGAAGTCAACATTATAACAAGTTCAGTCCATCACAAAAAAGAATTACAGAAGTCTCGTTTCTGGTTCCATAGAGTGAAATAGCTGCTGGAATTTCAATATAGAAATCCAGCAAAGTCCGTGTTAAGTCACTTAAGTTTTTATTAAGTAGTAGATTATCTCACCTTAATGTCAGTCATATTGCATTAATCATTCCCCAAAACCAGTTTTTAATTCAATTGTTTCAAGATTTTGTGGTTTTTTTTTTTTAGTTATCTGCAAGTATCTCGCTGGTATTTGTCCGAGTCAATATCTGAAAAGCATTTGCCATTGCACATTCTCATTGTGATTCGGTTTATGGCAGTCTTAGTGTGCTTAGGAAATTTTATTGGGAACTTCAGGTTGCACAATATGCTTCAGATGCTGGAAGTGGCAGCACTGCTTTCACTTATGTTGATCAATGTCTCAGGTATCTCCCATTGTTTCCTTAAAAAGTCGAACTTAATGAGATATTGTCTTGCTTGCATTAAGATTTCCATGTACTGTTCTGATGTTCTAAATTTCGTACAGTGCTTTAGAAGAACTCGATTCCTTACTGTTGCGTGCATCGAGAAATGATCCAGGAGCTCCGGTCAAATCAATGAAGGCAAAGATTGATGTTGTCCTCAATGCCCTACAAAGGTGATACTTTTATTAATCAAATAATTAATAGGATCTATTTAATGGATAATTTGAACACTAAGTAAGTTCATATTGATGATAACAGCCTACTCCAGACGGTACCTCAAGATATATTAGATAAAGGTCAGGCCATTGCAGATGCTTATGGAGACGACGTCGAAGAAGAAGAGGAATCACCGCAAGTTCTAGACCCGGAGTTGAAGAAGTTGGAATCTTTACTTTGATTTGTTAACAGAAAAGTAAACTTATTGTTTACCAAACGAAAAAAGAAAAGTAAACTTGTCGTAATTTTGAGAATGTTGCAGTTTTCAATCTACAGTGATGGGGATAGTTAACAAGATGGTAGGAAGAGGATACATATGTTATTACTTGTAATTAGTATTCCACGTTATACTATGTAAACATGCAATCAAGGAAAATAAATCTATATTTTTTAAATTTGAAAAGTTCTCAAATGGAAAATAAAGCAAAATTTGCAGTGTCATTGAAAATCTTTACCTTGGACAAATCAGTTGTTTAATGGACCTTATGATTTCATTTTGAGTTTAAAATTGAGTTACAAATAAACTTTTTTCTCATTTATCCCAGTTTTTGATATATTGCAACGCCATATTATAATATTTTACTATTACATAGAAAATTTCTGATACATTCTCAAGCGCCATATCGAAAACAAAGATGATTATTAGGTTGGTTAAATTACTACACCTGAGAAGTGCTTGTACATACCCAAACAATTGGACACCATCAAGACAGAACAATTGGACATTTACAAACACAACACATACCATATGACAGCAAACCGAATAAAGTTGTCGCTTTGCGCATTCGAAAAACTGAAACAAAATTTTGAAATCCACGTCATGTAGGCGACAGGCTGCTAAAAACCCGCTTCAAACTTGGGCACGCTGCACGCAGTTTCCCCATGCTTATTGAGAATATCTGAAATTATTCGAGTACATCGAAAAAATAAGTATTGAATCTTATAGTTGTCAAGAACCGAAATCTAAGAAAAATACAACCCTTTGATACGCAGAAACAGATTAAAGTATTATGACAGTGATTTGATATGGATATGGTTTTCTGACTATCTGGCAAAATGTTCTCACCTTTGGGCAAAAACGCACATCTAGAGTCTCCAGCATACTGCATCGAGATATAGCAGCCTCAACGTCTTCCTCGTCAATGCTGCATGACTGCGAAAACCGGAAAAATTAAATACAGATATTTGATGAAACGGTCTGGGATATATATCATTATAGTAGACAATAAAAATACTGTGAAGCATAAAGTGTGAAAAAACAATAACGATGTTCCAGTTGCAGAAATGTAAATTCGAAGCAAATTGGTGCAAAAAAATAAATGCTAAGAGAAAATCCAACCCTATTCCCCATTTTTCATTCCCCAAACCCCATTTTGCAGGATCTACAGTGTTTTCTCTCCATCCATATTGCCCATAAATCAATTCCCAAAAAAGATTCCCTTATAAATGTAACACTTCATTATCATCATAAATCAATTTCTACACACAAACATTAATATAAAAACTAACAAATAGTAAAAAATAATAAAAACCGGTAGGTTGGGTTGCCTTAAAATTGATTTCCTAAAACAAGGATATATAGGGAATCCCCAGTTTAAAGGATACCATATGGGAGATGGTTGGGTTGCCATATTCCCTATTTTGCCAAATTCCCTATTACAGGGAATGGTTGGATTTGCTCTAAAGGAATAAACACCCTAAATCATAAAACGTAAAGATAGATGTCCTTTCCATTCCCTGCTTAAGTTCACAAATAAGGGAATTACGGATAAGAGCTTTGTACCTGGAGAAAGAGACTGGTTAGTCTGGGACACTCCAGCTTCAATATTTCCAGTGAACAACAATTACTGAAAAAGAAAAACAAAAACAAAAAATAAAGATAAATCTCATACAGGAAAAAATGAATATGTGAAGAAAACAAACCGTGAAAAATGCAAAGGACATACCTTAAATTAAGAAAGCATAAGCTGAAACATGCCAAGTCAACTTCCTTCAAATTCGAAGATAAAGACAGATTTAGAGATAACAAATGGAAACAACGAGCCATTGGCGGGATGACGACCTTCCTAATATTCGGACAACCTACACAATTGAGGTTTTGTAGCAATCTGTTTGCCTGCTCATTCGGCTCAAGTATATTTTCCTGAGAAATCAGGGCAGATGAACTATATACACTTTCCAAGTCAGAAATATGAGCTCCAGAAAATCCCCAGTTCAGGTCGTGCATATTCACACAGCCATTTAAACTCAAATGAGTAAGATGAGTGCAACAAGCAAGAAGTTCCTCTATTGCAGACTGACAGAGGGTTCCATAAGACAAATCCAATTCCTGAAGTGCTGGCAAAGCACCTTCCTTGTAAAGAGGTTCCAATGATGAATCTGTCAGATACTTGCAGGCTTGCAATTTTAGTACCTTCAAAAACAATATGCAAATTTTGACTTAACCTGGCTTATAGCAACAGATTCTATTTAGATTTCCCAAATTAAGTAAAATATTGAATTTCCATATCCATAACAAGTAATACCTCCATTTTTTTAGTAGTCCATTCAGCCTAAATATGAAAACCCAAAATAGTAGTCCAGTTCAAAAATCCATGAATCTTTTTCATTTTTATTCCATGTATACCCTTGTTTACTCTTGTTATTTCATAGTATTAAATGCACATATTAAAAACATTGAGGGTAGATTAGTACTTGCATACCTTTATTAATTGTTTTATGAAAAAAATGTGAAATGTGTAAGAGGACTACTGTAAGAAAATGGAGGTAGTAGTATCCTTCTCAGAAATTTAAAATAAAACAAAGATCTACAGAGTGACTATGATATGTACCTTAAGTTGCAAGCAAGACTCGAACACTGGCTGCAGACTCATCAAGAAAGTATATGACAAATCAAGCAAAGTCAGATGTTGAAGCCAGCGCAATGAATAAAGTCCATCAGAACCAACCGATGGGCACGACATCAGTATTAAAGACTCTATCAAAGGGCAAGATCCAGTTGTGGCTGACAAACAGTCATCTTTGAGTTGACTTCATACAGACACAAGAATACTGTCAGTAACTAGACTTGCAAAAGGGCAACCAAATAGAGAAGGCAATATGAGATAACCTGCAGAAGGAAGCATCCAGAGATGTAAGGAGAGGACAATTTATGGATGCTTCAGACAGCACACCACACCCTTTCAACTCAAGTGACACCATTTGTGGTGCATCGATATTTAGTACATGCAGTTTCGGACAGATCCCTAAATTCAGCGACCGCAGTGCAACCTGAAAATGAAATATAAATTATGTTGAACCATGTTGTTACAATTAAGGGAATGGGAATTGCATCCAACATAAAAAGGAATATTTTACTCACAGGAGAAAATGATGCTCGCTCGAGATGATCACAACCATCTAGACAAACTTTCTCAAGACAAGGGCATTTCAATTCGAGAGAAGTAATAGCACGGCAACCAACTAGAGAAAGACCGACTAAGGACATACTGCAGAATTCCACTGCTGTTAAACTCTGCAAAAGTTGAAGTTGTCAGACAAAGCTCACAAAAAAAATCAATGGAAACTGCCAAAGAAATAAGCAGTTATGAGAGCACAGTTAAAGCACGAAATCTTAATCTGCACCCATCATCGATAAACTAACAAATTTCAGATTTTTGCAACGAAAGAACTCAAACATTTACTTTCGGAACAAGAACAGAATTAAAATAATGAAAAAAATCTAATATAATAGAACATAAGCAACCATTAATATTTCACTGCAAAAACTGAACTGAAGAACATGAAAAGACATGCTAAAGTTAATAAAAGGTTGTTTCATGTCACAAGATTAGAAAAAGGATAAAAAAAGGGCTACCCCCTACTAACCTCACAATTATCAAGAACCAATGATTTTAGCATAGGACACCCCCCACCATCACTAAAAACTTCACATACAGAATTTGTCAGTGATTCACAATCCGTCAGGTCAACTTCTTGCAGACACTGACATTGTAATGCCAATGCTGTTAGGTTTTCCTGTTTCTGCAAAGCTAATTTCTGCACATCACAAGAATTATGACTTAAATGAGAACTTCAATTACAAGGCCGAAAAAGAACTTTGATAAGGAAGCATACTTGAAGTGAATTTGAAGTGATATTAATTCGATGGAGTGCCGGGCAATTAGACACCATTATAGAAGACAGCATGGTACTTCGCAAGTTGAGATCAGCAAACCTGGTGATGTTAATGAAATGATATGCAAAATTACTAGCGTTGATATGATGATCATGAAAAAGTCTGTTGCTCCCCAATAACAGAAAAAATGCTATTTTTATTCTTGGAAGGCATTAAAAATCGGTAACACGATATAATTACTTGCGGCAATGAACTAGCCGGATATTCTGTAGACGAGGAAGATCCAAAGACACAGAAGTTAGAAGGTTGCAATTATCAAGCTCCAAAACCTGCACAAGATTTGCTAGTATTCATATTCAACTTTGGAGAGGACACAAATTGTATCAAGGAAGCATGTAGAACAAGAAAATAAATACCTCCAACATACAGCTATTAGATATTGAAGCCATTGATGCGGTCGTAATTCCTTCACAGCTGTGGAGCTTCAGAACTGTCAACATGACCAGTTCCACAGACTTCAAACCAAACACGGAAGTAAGTCAAGCATGGGAGATCCACATACAAACGAAACAATAACATTTACAGTACACAAAAACTTACCTCAAGCGAAATATTTGGGCAATATGAAGCATTGAGGATATGGAGATTGGCACAGGTGGAAGCTATTTCACGTAAAGTTTCATCACTAACACATGAACAATTCGACATGTCCAAAGACTCCAGCTGTGGACATGAAGTTGCTGCTGAACGGATTGCTGCATCTGAAAGCTTATGGCAGGACCCTATATCTAGGAGATGCAAGAGAGGACAATTAAGCACAGCCTGGGCCATGTTACTACGCTTCAAAGACAAAGTTTCAAGCTGTGGACACCTGAAAACATACACATATCAGCATAAAGTTGACACAGATCAAGTTATTTCAGGAGTTTGCTTTGAAAACTTGACACTGATTTACCTGACAGATATCCTCACTACTCTGCATTTTGTAAGTTGAAGATGACGCAACCTGTCATGGTTTATAGGGATCTCCTGAACACCATTACCTAGAGTAGCATCATTGACATTTAAACTCCTCAACATGGTACATTCTGCTAAGGCATGGAAGAAAGGATCCCCTAATTGTCCTCTTCCTAAAGTTAGGACCTCAAGATTCCTGAAAAGAATTAAAAAATGTTAGCATCAAAATGAAACCTAATCAGATCTAGCAGAAACCGCACATAATCAAATACCTTAATGAAGAAATTGCTTTCATAACAAGCAAATGAATATTGGGAGCACTATATATATTCACTTCAGTTGCATTGGGGTATCGCCGACACATGTCTTCAACTGAAGATTCATATAAGACCAATCAATTTCCAAATTATAGCTTGAAAAGAAATAAGAAATTAACAGCTAGTTTCGCAATGCTTCTTTTGTGCAATAAAATTATACAAATGCACACATAATCAAATTGACCAATAAAAAAAGTCCCTGTGATGAGAATGGTATCACCTCGCAAAAAATCAAAACATAACTTTGGTTGAAAAAACAAATATATGCTCTGAAAAATTGACAGACTTGTGTGCATTCACAACTACAATACAAGTTTCATTAAGAAAATGTGGTTAAAACCTCTATACAAGGCACAAGCACCCCTTTTAACAGGCCAAAGTTAATTAACTAAGTATTCAAATTTACTTTACTCCATGGAATATGCAAGCAAAAAGATTATAACACATCCTTTAAAATATACATTGGCAAAGTAAGAAAAAACTGTGCCTTATCACAAGTAAGAAGATCTACAGGGATCTTCTTAAAATACTTTTACAAGCTCCTATGCAACTTAATGACACCTACATAACATCCATAGGTGATCAAAATATCATGTACAATATGTAGGAATTCATTATCAATTGGTTACCAAACAGCATCCACAGGACCACATGGCATACCTTACAGTTTCAACATTAGTCTATTGTATATCCCATTAAAGCAGTTACTAAACACCTCTAAACTAGCACCTTTTAAACATGTCAAAGTTCTTAAAATCCATTAACTTTTCAGATATACTTCATGAACCTTTGGCATCAAATTAATATGCATTATGCAAGAATCAAGATTATGGGCTTATTTTTTACTGCGCTTTTATAAGATATTTGTCAAACATGTAGCCATTATAAGTTATCAACTTATCATACAGCACATTGACATCAATATGACATCCAATATTGCTAATTAATGTATCATGAGCAATACATTTTCATTCATTATCAAAACGTGATTAAGCAACATGCACAAGCACATGCAACAATAGTCATTTCCATATCCCATTAAAGAATGCCTGAATCATGCACCACCATTGCTTTATTTCTGATATAATCCCACGTTGCCTTTTGTCGTGTTTGTACACTAGCTAGATATACTCAAAATTCCCAATACTTTCATTTAAGCAATTGGTTATATAATAATGATATCAACAACCAGACTCAACATAAACTTGAAATCTCTACTAAGTTTCCCAAACAAAACCCATCTCTGCTCCATATTCTAATAATCCCAATACTAGCTCAATCGAAAAGAAAAAAGGTCACAAAAACACAGAAAATCACATATAAACAATATTTAACACTCACATTGTTCTATAGATATATTTCGATTCTCAAAATTCAAGCACCTCCAGAAATCTTCATGAGCACTAGCAGCTCGCCACTGCCTACAGACCTTTGCAGCTCGACAAAGATTAATGTGGTCCAAAAAGGAGAAAACCTAAAGAGAAGGAAATAAGATTATGATTGGAAGTATGCGTCAATAGAAATGCTTCAATAAGGCATCTAAGAAAGTAATTTACCATATGCAACAAATCATCTGTAAGATCCATCCGAATTTCCAAATCTTCTAATTTAGACGTGTCGTTCTCATCATTGTTGTCTCTTCCACCACTGGAACCACTGGGATTTTCTTCGCTGCTGTTATTCCACATGAAATTATGATAAAAGGTCTCATTCATAGATGGAAAAGAAGATCTCTGACTTAAAGCATAGTCTCTTTCAACAGATGAACTAGAATTGCCAGCATCTGAGGACATAGCCGTAGCATAATGGCAGTCACTGAAGGTAAATAAAATAACATAAGAAACTATCGATAATCAAACAACAACGCACATATTTGAAACTAGCTATAGATCAGTTTCACCTAATTATATAATGAGTCATAAGAGTTTCAGATTCCCTGATTGTGTTTCTAATGATTCCAAGTTTTATTCCTCTACCTATAGCTTTTGTATTTGTGAAATCTAAGTTATCTAACAAACTTAACTTCTTCACAAAATAATTACATTGGTGATATTACTGAAAATTAGAGTTATAAAACCCAATTATATGCAGTTAGGGGCCTCGAGTCATTTTAAGCTACCCATTTGTTCAAGTCGTAGTGTACGCAACAAACTTTAATTGGAGAAGCTACCTGCAGGTTTCCTTACCAGCCTCGAGCCGAGCAATCAAATTAACTAGCAAAAATAATAACCCTATTTTTAATTGGATTCAAACTCCAAGCTTTATATACACATGCGTCGCCAAATTGTGCATTGCAAACGAAGATCATCATGATGGTGTCATAACAAATGTTAAGATCTAATCAAAATGAGACTACCACAACATAAGGTTTAAAAAGATTTAGTCATTGAGGAGAGCAACGGATTAAAGAATTGTGTAGAAACATTTCTCCTTGAATTGCTAGTTAAGGTCCATAGGAAAGTTATAAATTTGAAGAGTTTGATCACTTGACATACACTATCAAGAATTTTACTCCATTTTATCTCATTTGGTCAAATGTGTGAGAAGACATATTGACAACTTGCATACTCCATTTCATATTGCTCTAGGAAAATACAATACTCGCCATTATTTAGTACATTCTGAATAACACTACCACGAGAAAGAATAATATATTAAAAATCAAAGCTAGAAATATAATGGTGTGTTTGGAAAGATTATTTTTGAGGGAAAAGAATTCAATTCACTTCATTTTATGCATAAATTCAAAAAAAATTATAAGTGTAATGAATAAAATTCAAAAATTTCATAAGTATAATGCATAAAATTCTTCTTTTCCTTCCAAATGAATGTTCCCACCGTAAATGAAAATAATGCCATTTACTATTCTCTTGATTAAGTGAAGCAAACATCATCACGCAATGCAATCTTGAAATTCAAATGAAAAGGTACACAAAGCCAAAAGAGAAAGAAAGAGACTCACCGAGGGCCAAAGTAAACTTTGGCTCGCTTATTATGCAAGTCCCTATCACACACCTTGCTACCACTGCCTGAAGCTTCCGCCACAGATTGGGCCGTGGAACTACTACCCTCTCCTTGTTCCCGAAAGCTAAGAATCCCAGTCTTCCTCAGATAAAGCGGAGGAGCAACAACGTGCACCACCTCATCTAAACTCGGAGCACCCTCATTCCAATTGGCACCACCATTTCCCATATTCCTAATCATCTCCTCAAAGAATCTCAAGGAGTCCTGATCATCAAGCTCCTGCCTATTGTCCTTCAATGCAAGCACTAATCTCGCTGCAGCAAACTCCTCAGCACCCTCGTTGTTATTCACAATGTGGCCCCCTGGATTATTACCATTCCCAAAAAGCCCTCTCTCATCGCTTTATCCGGCAAGTCGCAGTCCTTCAACGGCGGTTCTTCGTCTTCGAGTAAAAAGCACAAACAACACCAAATCTTCATGCAATTGAAAGTAAATGCAGTGTCATCACGAACCCTAGGTCAGGATCCGTAACAATCCTACCACAAAATTAGAACTAAAGCCAGTGAAATTGAAGACTCTGTCTCGAAGAAGTTCGCCTTAGAACAACAACACCGAGGATGGAATTTGCTCTAGTGGACCAATCGGACGATAGGGGAATCCATATAGACAGCAAATTACAGAAAAATGGAGAAAGTATAGAAGTGTGAATAGAGAAATGAAAGCGATGAAGAAGAAGGAGAGGAGAATGGAGATCTGATCGGATCTTGCGAGGTTCTGGTGATTTTTTATGTTGTTATAAAGCTTGAAAAAGAGATCGGCGCTGGCTATAGCCTAGTGCTATTGCTGGAATTGGAGTTGCCTTTTTCTTGATTTCATTTCACCCTTTCTTCATTCTCCTCGACCCATTTTCACGACGTCGTTTAGCTTCTCCATCCAAAACATTTTCTCCTTCCTCTCTTGTATCCAAAAGGAAAAAAGGTGGTCAAATATCTTTCTAATATTAGTTCAATTATTCTCTTTCGAGGTACTATACATTAAAAATATTTTTTTATTTTCTTTCCCGTAACTAAAAAAGATAAAAAATAACATACTCTGATATTTGATCCTCAGAGAATTTTTTTCATATCTAAAACTATTTTGAGCTCATAATTATTTAAAAAGTTTTCCAACATAACACGTTTTGATAATTCATATGTCATTGAATATGTTAATGTGTCAAATATTTAAAGGTACAAATGTTTAATTTTTGGATGACGATTTAAAGGAAAATTGTAAAAAATGTAAGGTTTGTGAAACTTATTTACAAAAATACGTTCCAACTTATTATTTCCTTTCTATAACCAATTTTAAGTTTCAGTTTTCACTCTATATGTTCTATATATACACTATTTTATCAAGCTTCAGTCGCTTCCTCTTTTTGCATCGCGCGTTTCTCTCCATCAAAATCTCTCGTTCTTGTTTTGATTGTCCTCGATTTTCTCTAGATCGAAGTTTCTTCAAGTTTCTGCTCTCTGCAATTCTTAAATTCTCTGCACAATTCCAATTTTCTAGCTTTTGACTAAGTTTTTTTCAATTGAGAATGAGGATCCATGGAGTTGAAATCCTGTTGTTGCTGATAGATTTCGTTTTGTCTCTTTTTTGTTTTGTCTCTTTGTGTTTGTTTTTGTTGTTAATTTGCAAAAGGATTATGCAATTTTTGTGTTGTAATTGATGTGAGGATTTCATTCGGCTGTATGCAATTGTAAATTTATATACTAATCTGATTTGTATCACTCTCATTGGTCTTGGGAAGCCTGCTCTTCAAAGTATTTCTGAACTTAAATCAACTGATTAGATGTAATTAATTATCTTACATGTTTAGATAACTTTCTAATGCATTTTCATCACTTTTCAAGATTAATTTAACATAACTTGTTCTTCATACAAGTTAGATACCAGTTTCCTACTAGATTCTAACAAGATGCAGAAAATTACAAGCTAAATGCCAGTTAGATACCAGATTTTTAACAAAATGCAAAAAATTACAAGCTAATACAACTTAAATACTAGTTACCTACCAGATTCTGATAAGATTCAGAAAATTACAAGCTAAATACTAGTTAAATACCAGTTAGATACCAGTTTCCTACCACTTTCTTACTAGTTTTGACATGTTTTGTTCTTCATACCAGTTAGATAATAGATTCCTACTGTTTTAATTTCAATACCAGTTAAATACTAGTTAGATACCAGTTTCTTACCACTTTCTTACTAGTTTTGACATTTTTTGTTCTTCATACCAGTTACATACCAGATTCATACTATTTTAATTTCAATACCAGTTGATACCAGTTTCCTACCACTTTCTTACTAGTTTTGATAGTTGTTGTTCTTCATACCAGTTAGATACCAAATTCCTACTGCTTTAATTTCAATACCAGTTTCCTATCACTTTCTTACTAGTTTTGACATTTTTTGTTCTTCATACCAGTTAGATACCAGATTCCTACTGTTTTAATTTCAATACCAGTTAGATACCAATTTCCTACCACTTTCGTATTAGTTTTGACATTTTTTATTCCTCATACCAATTAGATACCAGATTCCTATTGTTTTAATTTCAATACCAGTTAGATACCAGTTTCCTACCACTTTCTTACTAGTTTTGACATTTTTGTTCTTCATACCAATTAGATACCAGATTCTTACTGTTCTAATTTCAATACCAGTTAGATACCAGTTTCTTACCACTTTCTTACTAGTTTTGCATTTTTTGTTCTTCATACCAGTTAAATACCAGATTCCCACTGTTTTAATTTCAATACCAGTTTCCTACCATTTACATACTAGTTTCCTACTGTTTTTATTTAATAGTTTTATCTTACATGTTCTAATCACTTTCTAAGGCATTTTAATTAATTTTCAAGATTAATTTGACATAACATATTCTTCATACTAGTTTCCTACCACTTTCTTACTAGGTTTGACATTTTTTGTTCTTCATAATAGTTTCCTACCACTTACCTACTAGTTTCTTACTAGTTTTGGTATTTTTTGTTCTTCATACCAGTTACATACCAGATTCCTACTGTTTTTTATTCAATACTTTTGTAGAATTCTTTTTTACATGTTGTAATCACTTTCTAATGCATTTTCATTATTTTTAAGATTATAGTTGTTTGTTTATTGCTACGGAGATAAACTTTTGACATGTATTTGTGTTACCTACCATACTTTCATAACAAAATTGACACATCTTGTTCTTCCTACCA
>CATIWQ010556299.1:0-21462 GCA_949673415.1 Euphorbia schlechtendalii | reverse complement strand
AAAAAGATTAAACGTACCAATTTACAAACAGAAATAAAAAAACTTCACACGTTGCTCCCTGGCAACGACGCCAAAAACTTGATGGTGCCCGAATGTACCTAGCAAGTATACTAGTTCATTTTTAGTAGCAAGTGGCAAGACCAAGTGTCATCCCATAGGGAGCAAGGGAAATATTTAAATTCTTTAAGTAAATTGGCAAGTTAGGAAGTCACGAGAATATAATAACTGGGTAAAATAAACAAAGCAATAAAATTTATGATTTCTTTAAACTGAAAACAGATTGTTGTAACTGATAACAATGAATGAAGGTACAGGCATCACCAGCAAGTTAAACAGGCTTCGAGGTAGCTTCCTTCTGTTATTCTAACATATTTTAGCATGTAGATCTAAGGTGTTTTGCACTAAATTCACTAAGCTCAGCATACTATCATATTGCTTAGATTCTACAAAGTGTCACTCTGGGATTTCTCCACATACAAGTTACACTTTAAGCACTAAGAACAAGCAAGCATTCTATTAAATTTAATAGAAACCCCTAGCACACTCCTAATCCCTTTCGGTACGTGTGAAGTGTGTGTCTCGTGTTAGTTCCGTGTTCACAATTTACCTTTCGATCCTTCTTGATTCCACTCAACATAAGTTTGGCTAGACTTATGAGACATTAAAGATCAAACACAAAACAATCAATCTTAAGATGATGTTAAAATAAAAGAAGAAAGTTAATAAAACCTCTTAACAGCCTAGTTAGCTTGCTGGCTCAGCCTGCTGGAAAGTTAGTTAGCAAGAGACATGATAATAAAAGGAAATCAATAAATAAGACAAGGATTTGAATGTGAAAAACAAAATATTCAGTTTTGAAAGTGATTAAAGTAAAACACAGCCACACTAAAGAACCAATCAAAAGCTACTAACAAAATAAGAGAAGTCTCCTATTTATAGTTACAAGTGGACCAATCTAGAATATCCACTTGTACATAAAATATTACAAAAATTCTTATACCACATACAAGTGGCGTCTTCAACAAGCTAAGGCGGCTTCTCCAACATTCCAGGGTTAAAATGGTCAATTTCCTTTCCAAAATATTAGCTCTAAAAGTGGATTGGGCTTCCTCTCCCTTAATGGGCCGTGGGTTATATCCAGCAACCTTGTATAGTCCATTTTCTTGCTTGCTTTCTGGTTTCTTCAGCAATCATCTTACCACTGAGAGCAACCTACAAAAATCAGAAAAACCTTTATAATTTTTTCAATTCAACTCCGAATTGGGTGATTTTAAAGCCATTTATACTTGTATTTTCTTGGTACAATTTGCACTTATCAATAGTCATTTCATATTTTTAGTGTTTTTAGATAGACATATTATCTTCTAAAATTAAATAGATCATGCACCAAATAAACATATAGTGAATACAATAGAAACCCAATAGATAAAAAGTGAATACGTCAAGCTACAAATAGACAATGTCAATCACTTAGTCATCAAAAAAAGCAAACTGAGTTATAGACAAGCCAAAAATTGTTTTTAAACATATGACAAAGTTTAACGAATACCCTCCAACTTATGCCTAACTCATATTAAAAGTTATATGAAAAATAAATAAAATATGAGTTTTTTAGAAATCCATAGGGCAATCGATATTAAATATGAAAAAAAATTAATTGTATATGATTCGAATTTGAAAATTTTAAAAATCACAATTTAGGTCTGAGGGTTTGAACATTGCTATGAAAACTAGGCACGAGCAACATGACATTCGTAAAACCATTAGATTTGAAAGAAAAGCAAATTTTAAAAAAAAGTATTTCGTTGTTTCATTAATTTGTAAAACGAGGTTTGAGAACTTTTTTTTTTGTAAAAATAAGATTTGTGGTTTCAAAAAATTTGCAAACAAAGGTTCCTCAAAATTAAATCATGTTACCACAATGAGTAATCGTCTTTGTTTTTATTTGAGTTTTCGCCAGGATGGATAATAAAAATGCAATACACATGATTAACAAATTTCGAAATTTTTTAATAGTGCAAATATTTTAATTAAAATATGATGATAAACTTTAGAAAATTATAAAAATTAAAATAAATATCTTTGAAACTTACTCAAATCTTAACGTTTAATTTTAATATAATAATGCTAAATTATTAGAATGCTTAATTGTTTAAAATATTCACTAAACACCACTATTATAAAAAAAATAGTTTTCATCCTCCTTTGCTAATTTTTTGAAACCACATATCCACTTGATGTGAATTCGATTATGTGAAGTGTAACCTGAACTCAACGTATTTCCCGATCGTGAATTGAGGTTTATAATACATAAATAAGATAAGATAGAAGATTTAAAATTAGAGTATGGAATAAAAGATAGCAATAACATAACCGATCATAGCAAATAAAACGAACAATCAAGCTAACATATAGTTAACGCAACCTTTCGAATTGAATGAATGAACTTGATATGGGGTTGATTCTAAATTGTCTAGCCACAACAATTGATCACAATCAAAATAATACTTCAAGAACAAGATCACAATCACTCAAACTTAAAGAAGAAGTTGAAATTTCGCGAAGAATATATGAAATTTAATTAATCATCAAAACTATATAACATGCACAAAAAGATATCTATATATAATATTACTAACCTAGTGCATGAAATTAATTGTTGAATTTTCCTAAAAATAAAATCTAAAGTCCTAATAGCTTTAGGATAGAAATCCTTAAAGCATAAGAAAAGAATCCTACTCCAATTTGAAATATGAAACGAAATAGGAATTTGAGTATACTAACTATTAAATAATAAAAGAAATCTAATAAAATTAAGATAAGATATTATGTAGCAACCACTTCATTTTCTTCCATCATGTTATTGATCCAATAAGAATTAGCCAAGATCCCAATGGGTTAACATGTGCATTAGACATGTGAATCCAAAGCTCACTTGAGCTAACTCCAATTAGACCAAGTCTTGAACTCCTATTTATTACTTAAATAAAAAATTTGAATTCTTCATCTTTTCTTAAGTTGGTATTACTAGAAGTTGTTGAAACTTGAGTTAAA
Source organism: Euphorbia schlechtendalii (assembly GCA_949673415.1). Lineage (NCBI taxonomy): Eukaryota > Viridiplantae > Streptophyta > Magnoliopsida > Malpighiales > Euphorbiaceae > Euphorbia > Euphorbia schlechtendalii. Next base: position 18,408 of record CATIWQ010556299.1, on the reverse strand, counting down.
TTCGGAATCATCAAAATCTCTTTGGTTTGCTCATTTACAACTTTTTGAGCACTCTTTGATTTAGACTTTGTAAATGTAATTAGAAAAGGATCTTCTCACTTCAATTCCAAGTCTTTATCATTTCTAAGCTTAATAATTAGTGTTCCTTGATTCACGTCATTCCCTCTCTTTTTAAAAATGATTCATCCTCGAATCATGCTCAATGTCAAGGAATTCTTCGACATTCTTTGGTGTGTTATCATCTCTTCCGAATCACTCATATAAGCTAGGTAACTCGGTATAGATGGTCCAAGCTCAAAATGATTCAGATTTTTTAACACTCGAATATGACGTAGCTCAAATGGAATCTCTTTTAGAAAAGGATCATCAAATTTCTACATTAAAGAGAAAACCACACTAGGAGAAGAATTGTCAAATTTAGTTACAACAAAGCTAAAACCATTTAAATGAAACATCTTCAAATTAGTGATTTCAGCTAGCTTTGAAGCTTTCGTGTTGGCATAAAAAGTATTAGCTTTTATGATGCCCTTACCTTCTTCTCTCTTCATAACTCCTTCGTTCAACTAACTAACCTTTTCTCTCATCTCACCCTTAATGATCTTATCACTCTTGTTTTCTTTCGCTTTAACTAAAACCCCTTCTTTAGATATTGAATTTTGAATATGAAGCTGATCTTGGTAAACTTACTCTAGTGTTAAAGGTAACAAGGTGTAACATTTTCCTTCCTTAACAAGGGCGATTTCATTCAATTTTCCATTATGAATGGCCTCACGATCAAACTACTACTGGTGACCTAAAAGTAGATGGCATGATTGCATAGCTACCACATCACATAAAACATAATCATGAAATTTACCAATCTAAAAATTGACCAATATTTGTCGAGTCACTTTCACCTCATCATTATTATTAAGTTGAAGTCCATAAAGCCTTAGATGTCTAATTGTAGGCAAATTCAACTTCTCAACCATGGTAGTACTAACAATATTATAAGAACTACCGATATCCATAATCATACTACATACTTTATCATGAACATGACAATGAGCATGAAAGATATTGTCTAGATTTAGTTCACTCGTACCTTGAAATTGAGGAAATTTAAGTTTGATGACATTAACATTACCATCTTTGCATGGATGTTCCCTAGAGCTCCTTTACAAGTATGGATTAGATTGCTCTTCCTCGTAATCATCCTCTATGTAAGTATATTGCTTGTGCTTTTGGCGTGTGCCCTTAAAATCTGATTGTTTAAGCTCATCTTTAATCTTAAACAATTGTTGATTCAACCTTTTCATTCCTACAATAACATTCTTTAACGTTTTTGGGTCCACCTCATAGTAGGTGTCCTTTTCCTTGTAAGACATGGTTAGAGTAGATTGATCTTGAAAGACTTCATGTTAAGAGCAAGAAAAGAATCAAAGTAGAATACTCACAAGTGCTACATGCTCTTTTGTATTATGGTGATTGATCACAATAATTCAGGCCAAGCAATAGTGAATAAGTAGAAGTAAAAGGGTAAATAGACTAATGGATAACAGAAACTAAGAACATATGAGATAAAAAAAATGAAGAGAGAAAAAAAACAACTCCAAAGATCCTAAATAATCTAGAGGCAAAAAAATGAAGAGCTTGATAAACAAAGTAAAAAAGAAAAACTCCAACATACCTCTCAAAATTCGAATTCGTTTTAGACTAAGTTTTGAAATGAATTTTGATGTAAAGTCTTTTGTAAAGTTTTAAATCTTTCTCTTAAGAATCCAATGGTTTTTGAAACACTAAAATTCAATTAGTAGAGAAAAAGGTATGATGAGAAGAATAAACCTGGATAGAACTAAAACCGCAATTCAAACTATGCTCTTATGACCAATTGATGTGAATCCAATTATGTAAAGCTTAACCAGAACTCAATGAATATCCCAATCATAAATTGAGCTTTATTCAGGTTTAATCTATATATACTATACTAACCTAGTCCACGAAATTATTTTTTGAATTTGCATAAAAATAAAATACTAAAGTCCTAATAGGTTTAGGATAGAAATCCTTAAAGAATAAGAAAAGAATCATACTCTAATTTGAAATATGAAACAAACTAGGAATCTAAGTTAAATCTAATAAATTTAAGATAAGATATTAAGTAACAGCCACTTCATTTTCTTCCACAATGTTATTGATCCAATAAGAATTATCCAAGATCCCAATGGGTTAACATGTGAATTACACATGCGTGTCCAAAGCTCACTTAAGCTAACTCCAATTAGACCAAGTCTTGAACTCCTCTTCAATACTTGAATCAAAAATTGGAATTCTTCTATTTTTCTTAAGTTGGCATTACTAGAAGTTGTTGAAACTTGAGTTGATTTCGAAATCATCAAAATCCCTTTGATTTGCTCATTTGCAATTCTTGAGAACTCTTTGATTTAGACATTGTAAATGTAATTAGAAAATGATCTTCCCACTTCAATTCCAAGTCTTTATCATTTCTAAGCTTAATAATTGGCATTCCTTGATTCGCGTCACCCCTTAAGCAAAAAAATTCCACAAATCTCATCATTTAAATAAGTGAAATTACATAGTACTTTTTTAAAAGTTTGTGTTGGTTTAGTAATGTAAATGTAATTAGATAAATAAAAGCTTAAATTATTTTACTAGCCTTTATAAGTTGATGGTAAACTTGTAATATCCTTAGTTTTAGTTATGTATTCGTTGTATAGCCAAATCCTTAAAACTTGTATTGGTACTTTGAAATTCACTTTTTAACCTCTCTAATTGAATACAATTCTCTTTTCTCTTTGTTTCAAGAATCTAATATGGTATCAGAGGTGAAAAAAATGCATGCATAAAATCATTTAGGGGTGTTTTCAAAGGAGTGTTTCTCATTTTAAACACTTCGAATTAATGTTTCTCTTTGCTTATTTTTGGTTTATATGCTGCTCAAAAGCTAAAACATTAAGCTTCCTTAATTTAAAAAGTAACTTTTAAGCTAATTAAGTTTGACCGAACAAAACCAAAATAAGAGTTAGGAAAAAAACTCAATGCACCTCTCCTGGGAAGAAAGTGATAAGTTTGAACGAAGTAATAAAGAGATTAAAGGAGCTGATGGTAAAGCAAAATCACCTGAGATTTCAATAGGTGACCAGATTATAATCAACTCATCTCTTGTGAGAAAGAAGACCCTTTACAAATACAAACTATGTGGCACTTTTAACCACGAAGATGACTCAGTGTCTATTAATTCTTACAATTCTAAATCTGTATAAAGGTTAGAAGAAAAATTTACTACTCTATCAAACAGTGAAGATGAAGGGGATGATGATGATCGTTGTCCTTGAGTTCGATTTTCTATGACAGAGAAGGCACATTTTTGGAAACCTTGGAAACTATCCTTGATTCTCAAGGTTCTTGGTAGAAGGGTATCTAAACTTTATAAATTATGGTAGAAAGCAAGCACCATGGAATTTATTGACCTATCTAATGATGTCTATCTTGCAAAATTCTCATATAAGGAGGATTTCACCATTTCCCTTCAAGGCAGACCATGTATGGTAGCAAATCACTTAATCTCAGTTACTAAATGGCATCCCCACTTCGACCCATACTATGTTAAAGTCTCAAAAATTACAACTTGGGTTCATTTTCCTAGTTTTCCTATTGAGTATTATAACTTCCAAGCTCTTATGGAATTGGGAGCATTGATGGGGAAAGCTAGATATGTTGACAGAACTACTCTAAATCCTAGCAAAGGGAAGTACGCTAGAGTTTGTGTGGAGATTGAATTGTGCAAGACTCTTTTAGCTAAGTATCAGTTAAAGAATCAAACACACAGAATGGAGTATGAAGGACTACACAATATATGCTCCAATTATGGTATTTATGGCCATAGTAAAGAGTAGTGCCCAAACTCGGAAGGATTGGATAATTCAAAGAGCAATAAAGATATGGAAGATCAATAAAAATTAGAAGTCTTGAAACAATATGCTAGAAGTTTTGAGGAATTTGGCTCCTAGATGATGGTTATGAAAACATTTTGATGCCGTTTTGCACAACCAACGATGAATCTGACAGACAACCCCACTTCGATGTTGAAAAGATTTTCCCTAAAAGACAAAACTCAAAGTGTCGAGCCTCGTGCTAAATTTGGCACATTTGGTATTAGAAAGATTGAAGCCTCTCATTGAGGTAGTCGATTTGTAGTCCTAGGGAAGGAGGTCTCAATTGTGGTTACCTCTTCAGAAAGCGCAAAAGATAATCAACCAACATCACATGATTTCGTTTCCCCACAAGCAGATCCAAAACCTATTATACAAATCTTGGAAGAGAAGGTGACCAAAGACATGGGTGGGTTGTTTTCATTGAGGCCAGAAAGGCCCAACAAAGCTCCCAAACAAAAGCCCAACAATATTAGTAATAAAATTAATGTCTCTCAAGTCCAGATAATTAAGAGTAAACATGGTTCTTATCAAGCAAATGAAAGATTTCCTTTTCCCCAAGCACCACCCCTCAAACATATTTCAGCTACAACTCCCATGGACATCTCAATGAGCTAGGATCATGTTGAAAGAAATATTTTAATACCATGAGCTATGTCCTCTATCTTCGAATCAACTTCTATAAGCATAAACTATCCAAGATTGACGGTGAACTATGTAATCATATTGAGATAATTTCTTAAAAGATTAGAGATCCGGGACCCAAGGGTGTTCCCCCTCCAATTCCACCTAATGTTTTAATGGGAAAATCTTTGAGAAAGGCAAAATTGAAGGAAGTATCTTGTGCAAGTGCTTCTAAAAGTGATGGAGGGCTACTATCTCATTAGTAGGTGTGTCATCAAGTACTTCCTTTCATGTTTATTCTTCTTTATGAATTTTTGGATTTGGAATATAAGAGGTTTTGGTAGCAAAAAAAGTCTCCTTCATGTGAAGGATTTAATTCATACCCACAAGTTAAACTAGTTTGAGCTTATGGAAACAAAAGTTGGTCACCTTAGTGTTAGTCCCTTAGATATGGACAATAGTTTAAGAGGGGGTGTGAATTAAAAAATATATATTTAAAAAATTCTTTCGTGGAAGCTCAATATCAATATCAATATCAATACTAGAGTCAATATCAATAACCCAATATGGAATGATCAAAGTAATACCAGAAATAAGTCAATGCACACAATCAGTATCAAGAATAATATATGAAAGACTATTACGAATCCGACTAGCAGTATTCAACACATACTTATGTAGTCATATGAACAACTATAATCAATATCAAATATGCACAGAAGAGAATAGATAGTATTGAATGAAACTTCACCAATCAATATTAGAAATAATATCAAACTCAATATGAATAGCACAATCAATAGAGATATCAATAATAAATATAAAGTAAAATGTTTAGTGTTCGAAAGAAAATAGAGCGATTTATCCTGGTTTAACAACAAGTGCCTAATCCAGTCCTCGATTCCATCTCAAGCTTTAATCCACTATAAAATTCTTTCTAACAGGTAGAATCCAAACCTATTTACAACTTAGTATATTCCTCACTTAAAGGTACCATTCTTACAAGTTTGAATACAATAACCAAGTTCCCCCACTACCTATAACCCAAGTAGTGCTTTCTCAATCACAAGATTGAATAAGAGTGAAGAAAGTGCACGTGATCACTCAAGATTACACTATTCCTTCTAAAGATAATCTAAGGATGATTACAATGAAGTGCTAGCTCAAAGTTTCTAAATCTCCCTTAGAAGTATGAAAAGATTAAGCCCGCTTTCTTTAATAGAATACGAGATTATCAATTAAGCTCTTGTTGTCTTATATTGTGTTTGCATAATTGATCTTGGCAATCTTTTATAGACAATTTGAAGTAGCTAGTCGTTATGAAGCTGTTAGAAGCATCTTGCGATTGTTGTGAGATAAGGCTTGGATCTTCATGGTCTTCTAGCCATTAATTGCTTCATTTGGAGAGTCATCAAATGGTGTTTAATCCTTGTCAGCTATTTGATAATTGATTAAAGTTTAAGGCTTAATTTGGTAAGTCTCTAAAGATTGATGATCACCATTTGTTGAATGAAGCTTGATTTAGTAGGTAATCAGTACCTGTTGAGAACTTTACTAAATCTAGTTATAGATAAATTGGCTTTACTTATTCAGTAGTGTTTTTTGTTTAAGGTAATCTATCAACAACTTGTTAAAGTCAGTAGCATTGAGCTTTGTGCTTGTTCCTTTTTCAGCTTCCAATAACTTCTTCTCACATTCTCCCAAGTTTGAAGAATTTTCTTCAAGACATAAAAAAGTGCACATATACACACATATGGAAATATGCTCTTAGTATCTCGATTTCAAGTTAACTCATGCAGATATTTTGGCTCATGATTTGAATTAAATATTTAAATGATTAAACATAAATATGAGACATTTATTACATGTAACTCAAGAAAATAAAGGTGAGTTAGGCATATGAAAATCGGCTATAATAAATATGTAATGCTAAAAAATAACTTAGTATTAAACATGTATGGTAAAAACTTGATTATGTGTTTATTCCTTAAGATAATTGGTTTGCCATCTTCAAAACACTTAGGACAAAATTATTCTAACGCTTAGAGCACAAGATTTTGGAGCTAGCCTTCGAGGTTGAGATTTCCATTGTTGTATTGATATGATTAGTCTTTCGGGTGGTGTATGGATCTTTTGGTAGAGAGACACAGTGAAGGTTGATATTTTCAAGGAAGATATATATTTTTGCATTTCCAATTAACTAAAAAAAGGTATTTAACCTTGTATGATGACCCTTATTTATCCTAGCACGCTAGGTTCCTTGAGAATAAAATGTAGGAAGAGATTTGTAATTTAGATATTGATCCTAACATTGCTTGGATTTTATCAGCGAACTTCAATTATATTACAAATACGTCTGGTCAAAAGGGTGGCTCCCTATATTATGTGAATATGTGTGTTCATCATTATCTCTAAATTTACTCTACTAACCTTATTGATATATGAGCTACAGGAAATCGGTTCACCTAGCGTAGAAATGGTTTATTTGTTTGGATAGATTTATATGAATATTAATGGAAAAGTTATTTTTCCCAATATAGTGGTGACTAATCTTCCGTTTTTCCATTCTGATCACTGTTCGATTCTCTTAGAAACTAATGAGCCTAAATATCATATGTATAATAGGCCTTTACGATATGAGGTTACTTGGGAAACACATGAAAGTTTTCAAGCTTTGGTTCTTAAGCAATGGTGTCCTCAAACTAGCCCATTATTGGTTGTTGAAAATTATAAGAAAGAGGTGAATATCTGGAACATACTCATTTTTGAAAATATTAAGTATAGGAAAAAGAAGTTGTCGACAAGATTAGCTAGAATTAATAGATATCTTGATCGGGATTGGTCTCATTATCTTTCTAATCTTGAAGTGTAACTTCGGGCATAACTTTTTGAGGTTTTACAGCAAGAGGAGCTATTTTGTTATCAAAAATTTCAAAAAATGTGGTTAATAGATGGTGATAGAAACACTCATTATTTTCATGTTTCTACCTTGATTCAGAGAAAGAGGAATAAGATTGATAGATTAATGACATCATATGGGATTTGGGTTGATGTTTAAGAGAACCTGAAAAGTTAACAATCCATTCTTCCAAGATTTGTTCTCATAAGAGCCTAACTTAACAAAAGATACCTATGTGGATGCTAATTTTCCCATTCTAGTACTGGGTATGATCAAAGAAGCGTTTCATCTTATCTTTAACAATGATTTCAAGAATGTTATCTTTGATATGGGAGTGATGAAATCTCCAGCATTGATGGTCTACTAGGGGGATTCTTTCAAAAGAATTAAAATATTGTTAAATATGGGGTAATTTAGTTTTTAATGAATTATTTTGTAGGCAAAACAAATTTGTCTTATGTTAATGAGACCTTACTTGTTCTCATTCCTAAAGTAGCTCATCCGGAATCTTTATCTCATTTCAGGCCCATTAGTCTCTACTTAGTCATCTATAAAACCATCACCACAATCATTTCTTATTGAATCAAAGTTGTTTTGTCATTCCTTTTTGGTCCAAACCAAAGTAGCTTTATTCCGAGAAGATAAATCAATGATAATATCATGATTGCCCAAGAGATTATCCACTCTATATAAATTAAAAAGGGGAAGAAGGGTTTCATGGCTATCAAAATTGACTTGGAAAAAGCGTATGATCATCTCAAACGCAATTTTATGATTGATACTTTGAATAGTACCTGAATGCCCCAAACATGGTCGATCTCATTTATAAATGTATCTCTACCTCCTTTATGTGTATTTTGTTTAACGGTAGCATGACTGACAAGTTTTCTCCTTCTCATGGTATTAGACAAGGAGACCCAATTTCTCTTTATCTTTTTGTGTTATGTATGGAGCAACTCAACAACATTGTTCAATCCAAGGTGGATGCAAGGATTTGGTTAAATGCTAAAAAACAAGCTTAGTCATTACTCGCCTATTTTTTTTGCAGATGACTTATTTCTATTTGGAGAAGCTTCAACGGATCCGATAGATGTCATAAGATTTCTTCTTGGGTCCTTTCACGTTATATCATGAGAAAACATGTTAGCTTACAAATATCACGTATGTGTGTGTCTAAAAATGTCAATGCAGTTTTTGCTAAAGCGGTTAGCCATAATTGTGGTATACCGTCAACATCTTGTCTCGACAAATATCTGGTATCCCTCTCTTAGATTCTCAAGTTACAAAATCTACTTTCTCTGAAGTTGTGAATAAAATTCAATTGAAGCTAGATGTTGGAAAGCCTCTACTCTTTCGTTGGCGAGTCGAGCCACTCTGATTAAGTCTGTTACATGCGGTATTCTGAATCATGTTATGTAAAATAATATGCTCCCAGTATCTACTCTTGAAGCTCTTGATAAGGCTAATAGAATTTTCCTTTGGGGTAATGAGAATGATAAGAAAAAGATCCATCTTCTTTCTTGAGATAAGATGCGTAAGCCTCGAGATGGTGGAGGTATTGGTATTCGCATGTCTAAACTTCATAATCAAGCTCTGCTCATAAAAATTTTTAAGGTAGGTGTATAAAGAATCGGAAGCGCTTTGGGTTCAACTTTTGCAAGGTAAATATGTAGGCCATAATAACATCTTTGATGTTGAGGGAAAGAAAGGGAGGAAATATCATTTATGACGGAGTCTATTGATGGTGCTTCCTGAATTTAAGAAATGGATGACTTGGTATCCTAAAAATGGAAATGATATTCTATTTTGGAGAGATACTTGGTTAATGGAAAAACTGCTAGTGGAGTTGTCAAATGTTTTTCCAATGTAGCATATCAATAAAAAAAAGCCAATGACTATGTGACATCTTCGAGCAATTGGAAGTGGGATTCTCTTGAGCAACTTCTACCATATAATATTTTACTCCAATTGGCCGCTTTTAAAATCAATTTGGATTCAGATGAGATGGATGAACTTATATAAGATAAATCTTCTTCAGTTAAGTTTACCACAAAATCAATTTTCTCTTTGTTTTTGTTGATGTTTGTTGCTCCTAATGCCTGGACGTTGAAGCTAATTTGGAAACTTAAACTTCCCCACCATATCCGATTCTTTATTAGCTTATCAGAATAAGCTTTTGACTAATGAGGAAAGATGTCGACGACATCTTATTGACTACAAAAATTGTGCTGCCTACACCTCCATTTTAGAATCCATGATCCATGTCTTACGTGACTGTACCCATAGCTCAGAAATTCGGAGATCAATTGGTGTCATCAACTTTCTGCCTAACTTTTTCTCTTGTTCTACTGAGGACTAGTGGCTCTTGAATTTAAATTGTTGCAATGATACTATATGGGAAGGTTCCTGGAATCTGATTTTTTGTTGCATCAATTAGTTTATTTGGAAATGGCCCAATATCATGATTTTCGAAAAATAGAATTGAGATTCTAGTGAATAAATGTGATGTCATTAGAGGTTTCTTCTTAGCATGTACAAAGAATTGGGCTCTGATGGATTTAAACAAGATCAACAATGACTTGTGAGGTGGATTCACTAGAAAAAGCCTCTTCATGGCTGGGTTACTTTGAATATCGATGGCTCTTGTAAACCTATATCCGGTAACATTAGAGTTGGAGGGGTGGTTCAAGATCACAATGGTGTGTGGCAAGTTGGATTTGTTCATAACATTGGTAAAGGGAATGCTACTTTAACTGAAGCTTGGTCTTTGTTATCTGGATTGCAGGTTGTGGTAACCAGGAAGTTTCAAAATGTTATTATCGAATCCGATTCTCTTAAGCTTGTTGAATTTCTTAATGGAAAGCTTAGTGTCAACTCACATTTTTTGCTTCAAAATATCCTCTGCAATATCCAACAATTGTTGGCTTCTTTTTGTAAGTGTAGGTGCGAGCACGAGATTTTATACCAGCTCACGCATTCATTGATGTTGGCTTTTTGGGATTTCACACAATTTTCGATTATCCAGAGATCTTCAAATGGGAGTGCTCCTTGTCTCTAATTTTAATTTTAAGGACTTAAATTATTAGGGACCTAGAAAATTAAAATTTAGTAAAAATTAATTAAAAATATTTTTTAAATTAATTATAATTAAGAATATGAAAAATAAAAAAATAATATGGCTTGGCCAGAGATCTGGCGAGATAACCTCGCCAGAAATTCTAGCAAATCGCTAGAGTTCCGGTGAGGGCACACCCCTCGCCGGAATTTGTTTCCTTTTGGATTTTATGGGATTTTCCCCCTATAAATATAAGGGATTTTTTAGTGTTCCAGACCAGCATTTTTTGACTTTTCACAATATTTTCCAAATTAGAAACACTTTTTGATTCGATTATTTTTCAAATACCACAAAAATCTAAAAGATGATGAGTAACGCTCCCAAGGATCAAGCAAGTATAACGAAGTGGATTTGCTTCGTAAGGGTAAGCCTCTGAGTTCCTAGAGTTGCTTTATCTCGTGCTTTTCTTTATGTTTTATTTTATTCTGCTTGTTGACCTAGGAATAATTCTACTTTTTATTATTTTGTAAATATGACTATTATATTGTTGTTTCTTCTTTTCTGTTTCTTTTAATTATCGAAGATTTCTGTTAGAATACCCCTACCGAGGGAATAAAAAAAGTATTCCTGGATAACAGTCCTCACATTTTTTCTATGCGAGCATTTTCACTAATTAAAATGAGCAACCAATGTGTTAATAAAAATGAACCCTTTTATTTCTAAGTAAGAACTTTTAATCGCCGATTTTTCAATTAGGCCACGCGGGCCTTGTCAAAATTAAATCGAACATATGTGTAAATGTTGTGTTATACCCTGTGCTAACTTTTGTGGATACAGGTAGATTAGGATTAGATGTATGTTTAGGATTTTATATTATTGCAATTTTAATCATATTTTTTTTGGGAAATAGGCGGTTGTATCCCCCGAGGTTTTGTAATCTTAATCTTTACTTTTCTGCATTTATTTATCGCTTTATCTACGGATTTATCAATTTCCAAATATGTGTAAATCATACATTATAAACTCAAAAATGACCTAAGTGCGAATATGCACAATTAAGGAATATGGTTTTCTGTAGATGTAATATAATGCGATCTAATAAGAAGTAAGCAACTTATCCTGAACCCGAATCTCTGTGTCTTAGTGGGTCATCCCCCGGACGTTAAGCCTCATAGGACTCTAATTCCTGGAAGAGCTAATCCAGGTGGTGACTTTACACTAAGAGACGATGGATTCGGGTTTGACCAATCTAAAAATGTTTCTCACTTTCTCTTTCAAACCTTTCCAAGTCCCCGACCCAATACTTTTTTATTTTCACAAAAAAGCACCTCAATGGACCACGCCTTTCATTAGCACGCTCATGGCCCATCACTCTCTATGTCATCCGCTCATAATGGTGATTCCGTTGAGGATTTTTCTTAAAGTTTTTTTTCAAAGGTTTTAGATTTTGGATAAATGCCGAAAATTATTGATCACATTATTCCGTATTTTCATAATTATGACATATTCCTAATAACGCATTGCAATAGAGGGGATTAGCCTGTAAGATTAAGGTACCCCATTACCACGAAGCTTTCTCTTGTACTAATTTACCACCCTGAGAAAAGATAGTACTTGAGCAAGTGGAGCACTTGTTGCTATATCGCATGTACCTCCCTCGTTAGAACCTATTTGGGGAGAGGCTTGGAGTGTATTTTAGTGCAACAAGAACCTTCTACATCAGCAACCCATTTAGAAACCTCATGTAAATAAGCCATAGGCATTTTCTTTAGTGTGTTAGCCAACAAATGAACATGCATTATATTTTCTTGTAGGTGCACTCCTTAGTATCCTCGTGATACTAAGATGAACCAAACTTAGGATAGAGACTAGCTAAAAACCCTACTCGTAGGAGTTGTATGGTTGGAAATTTGAACTTTGCTTGCTATGTGCTGCGTGTTTATTGCTTTTGATTCATCATGCATTGTAAAAATATACCATGCTAACCACGAAACTTAATGCAGACACTTGAATGCATACACTCATGATATTAAAATAATATAAAATAGACATTTCATTATTCTTATCATCATACTTAGGATTTAGTTGACACTCGATATCGTGTCACCCAAGGATAACATGAAATCAATTAGAATCATGTAACATCATTTATCCCATTCAGCGTGACATCCACGTGATGTCCAATCCTTAAACCCGTATAAGGTAGACCTACCTAAACCTTTACACGACTCCCACTTGGTGTTTGATTCATAGCCCTCCCTGGGAAATTATACACACCAAAAGCCTAAACAACACGAAACACAAACCATATTTTCCCACATTAAGTGATATCCCTGTTGATATCCTAACCTAAGCCCACACGGGGTGAACTTACTTAAAAAATTCCTTACCTTACCCTTATTCGAGGTGTCCAGTCACCCGAACTGTCCGCCCATGAAGGGCAACAATCCATGCATTACCACATACCCTTTTTTATATTGATGTCCACATTGGCATAAAAAACTCTACCCTAATTGGGCAAAAAAACCAAAACATTAATGCTACATATGGTAGTTATTTTCATGCATTTTTGAAAAGCTTTTCGTTAGGGTACGTCACACCACTTACCCAAAAAAATTAGACCTTTTCATTTCATGAGATTTAGTCACAACATGAAATCTCGAATTATTGACCTATTACCACACGGGTAATTAGGTCACTTCATAGCATCAATCCTGTCACACTGGCCCACGGATAGCATACGGATCTCGAATCCACCCCCAAGGGCTGAACTTTCATTCACCTTATCTAATAACTAACGCTTCTATTTTGTTTTGATTAACAAAATTTTTACCTTGCATCATGGTATGTTAACCCTTTGTGTACGAAGCCATAACATTAACACTTCACGCATCAAACACACATCATAAATCTAATATGCATACCCTGATAATCTTCTAGTGTACTTCAACTTGGAAAAATCCTGTCTACCAGAAGGCTTGGAACAGATCTTCTCACCGACTACTCCACATTTTTCTAATCATGACCACTCTTGAGGGGTTCTGTACACAGACTCCAGCAAAGACTCGGGTTCGGAATTAGGACAATGCACTTTATTCGATTTTGGTAGTATGGCCAACTTATAAGAAGAAAACATGGGGGAAGAGCAGATTCTTATGGCGGGACAGAATCCGCAAACGAACCAATCATCGGTGAGTGCTAAGAATGCAAAAACTATGAATGCCTTCGCTCACAGTGACCAGTTTGCGTCAATCAGTTATCACACTAGAACGAGGAAGCTCGAATAGAGGGCCAATGATGTAGTGCCCAATCCAAACGTTAATAGTACTTGGGGGACCATCCTCTTCTGCTACAATATTTCCAGCCTTCAACACAATCGCTCCCACCTACTACCAGTTCAAGGCAAGACAAGGCCAACCATAAGTTGGACAGTCCATGTATGATTTTGGAAACATTTCTCAGTCGTAGGTTGGCTGTCAGTTCTTCCCGGGGTAGCCGAGTGTAACATTTTTTGAACCAAGAGCAGTAGGGTCAACAGAGATCAGGCACTCCTCCAGCTACATTCTGTTCATCCAAGGGACGACTCAACCTTCAATTCCAATTTGGGGTGCGCCTTCTCAGATGTTTCAGGGCTAAGGGTAGTACAATCTGGGAAATCAGTATGGTGGTTACTTGGGAACACCGCGCAACATACTCTAGCAGTCAGGGATGGCAGAACTATGGTAGCAATTCTTTGCTACCCATGGTGGAAACGTTGCACAAGGGAAAATGGGCATGATTCCAATACAGTCTTCAGCCAGAGATGAAGACACGTTGTCTCTAACTTTTGCTATGCCCCAGTTTAAAAAGTACACTGGCACCACAGACCCTCATGCTCATCTTGCACATTACCAGAATATGATGAGGGCCTTAAGGATAAGTGATCACATGATGGTCAAGCTATACATTGTTACGCTTAGGAGTCTCGTAAATGAGTGGTATGTCATCTCCCTGTTGATATAGCTTATGATTGGGGACGTCTATCCCAAGCCATGGTGGATCATTATGGTTTCAACACCTTAATGGTCACCACAATGCAAAACTTGGAGGCCATGAGGCAGAAGTAGGGGGAGAGTTTCAAGCCTTACTTTGAGCGATGGATGGCTATGCAGGTTAAGTTGCAGGCCTGATTGAGTTTATCTGAAATAATTGTGAAGCTTCCAGATGGTGCACTATCATCTTACAAAAAAAGGCTTGGGTTGGAAACCTTTCACAACTACTAGGAGGTGTTCATTCGGGCAGAGAAGATAGCGTGTTACGATGCTATAGATGATGCGATAGGGAAGCCATCTACAAAGCCTTGGTATAAGAAGAATGAATCTAACCCCATGCAGGTGAAGACGAAATAGCCTATGGTAAAACTGGTACATGAGGAGAAGGTAGCTGTTGTTAGGTTGCCTAAGGAAGAATATCATGGCATCTCCCCTTATACGGCCAACCTCGGGTTCCTCTTCACTAAATTACGGGAACTCAAGCAGATGGAGAGCTTGAAAAAGCATATCGCTCCCAAGCTTGAGGATAAGAACAACTTCTACCACTACCATGTGATAGTGGGGTACAAGATGAATAACTACAAAGAATTGTTGAAGGCCATCCAGAAGCTAGTGGATGACAAGATCATTGACGAACCATCCCTTAAACCAAGTACCAAGATAAATCCTTTGCCAAATTTTGAGGTAAACATGGGGATGCTTAACTCCGAGATTCATGAGAAAAAGGTGCTGAAATGCATTTCTGAAAGCTTGGGGGAGTTCGTAATGGTAGTACGAGAGGGATCAGATCTAGGTCATTTATTGGGTATGGTGGAGGAAGAATCAGGTTGCTAAGGGTTCAGGAGCAAGATCGGAGTATCTATGGTTAACCTTACTGGGTTGTTAGTTTTTACCAGCCATAAACCTATGTCGCTTCGCGTAGGGAGAAATATATCAGAAGGAGCACCAACCAGTGGGGAAGAGCAATACGTAATGGTAATCAGGTTGGGTATGGACTTGGATGATGTGATGGAGATTCTCAAGTTGTAGTAGAGTAATCGGGAAGTTATAGATAGGGAGGAGATCCCGAGAGCCAGCTTCAATTTGGCTAGCATGTCCGTGTTTGATGGGAATGATGCTCCTTCTTCCCATCTTTTCAAATTTGATACCATGTGTCGGGCACAAGGCCTGTCATTAAATATGATAACAACACTGTCTCTATTCGTTAGTTGGAGTGACGAGCCAGTGATATGACTTGTAGTCAGAGAAGATAAAAAGCACGTGGAACTACATTGCTGTGGAATTCCAGTTCGAATTTACATTCCTAGAGTTACCGAAACAAGGCATGCGATATGCTCGCTTGCAAACAAGGGGATGGTGAGCCGCTCACGAGTTATATAAAGCTGTGGATGTTCATTTACGTGGTAATGTCTGCAAGATCGACCAAGCAAGTTGGTGTTCGGTTAATGATAGAAGGATCATGCAATTGGTACCACTTCCACTTGTCAAGGTTGGCAATCCCACATTTTAATGAGTTGTCATATCATGCCCACCACCTCGACAGAGAGTGAGCATTCGGACTATGTAATGTTCTTGCAGTAGGGTTAGGGATACCTACCAATTTGGTCATTGAGTTGATATCAAGGTCTAAATAGGGGTAAACTCCTTAATTGACGAAGGGCAAAGCATGGAGGAGGATCTACTGGCCAAGGTGTTCTCAATAGAGAAGGCTGAATCCCGAGGGGACATGGTAGAAGCAGATGCTAGAAAAGCACCGGTGTGAGTGCCAATCGACCTAGATGCATATGTCTTTAAATCTAGAAGAAAGAGGAAAACAGATGAGGGAAGCTCAATTGAAGGTGAGACCATCCTATATAGGAAGAAACCCATCAATCTAGACACTTACAAGATGAAAGGACCGTAGAGTCAATTTGATGATGGATATGATCAATACCCCTGGGTGAATTCTACACAGATGAGGGTGATCGAAGATGGGGTACTGAGGCTTACCTGTAGTGGAAGGGTTTTCTAGAGGGAAGAGGCCGTACAACTTAAGAATTCCAGTCTCGAGGAAATCGCTAGGGAACAACTTGAACCACCAATACCTCCGAAGGTGAATGAGGATGTAGTGGATGTGGATCCCTTGGTAAATCAGTTAAAGAGGATTCAGGCAAAATACAACATTTGGAATTTTCTTGAGATATCCTAGAAACACATGATGGGTCTAGTTAAAAGGCTGATGGAGATGCCGACAACGCCTACAACATCAATGATAGAATGTGCACCGTAATCGTGGAAAAGATCACTCCTCGCCAACTGCTAGCCATAACTTTCAACCAGTCGGAATTACCACGAGAACTCTAAGTGCAAAACATGGCACTATTTATCAACGTGTGAATTTTTTATCGAGAATCCACTACGTGATGGTTGATGACAGGTTGGCCCTGAACCTATGCCCACTCAAAGTCCATCCCCATTTAGGACTATGAGAAGATATGCTGACCAGGTGTGACACAATGATTCAGGCCTATGACGATTCCAAAAGGGGAGTGGTCGGCATTTTCGAAGCAGAGGTCACTTCAGGAGGGGTGACCTTTAATGTAAAGTTTACTATATTGGATATCCTAGTAACCTACTCACTAATGTTAGTGTGAGCATGGGATTTTGTACCAGCTCTCGCGTTCAATGATGATGGCTTTTCGGGATATTCACTAGTAGAGAAGTGGCCTGTTGCGTCACACAATTCCCGTCGGTTATGAACGTAGTTGATGCCGAAAGAACGCTGTATTGAAGTTAAAAATGCTCGGAGGGCAATCCCGTCGGTTATTAATGTAAACCGACGGGATTTCTATAGTAATCCCGTCGGTCTTCAATATATTAACCGACGGGATTGTAATTTGAGCAATACCGTCGGTTATTATTATATTAACCGACTGTATTGCTTAATTAATCCAATCGATCTTAAATATATTAACCGACGGGATTGTAATTTGAGCAATAAAGTCGGTTATTATTAATTTGACGCTGAAATTCCTATTTTTAGGTGCAGAGGCCAATCCCGTCGGTTGTTATTAATAACTGACGGGATTGCTATAGAAATCCCGTCGATTGTTATTAATAACCGACGGGATATCTGTTTTAAACGGGCGAGAACATATTTGGACCCAACACCGTGGGTTTATATTAAATTAAACCGACGGGATTGCTCACAGCAAACAAACAAAAATTCATTCCCTCTTTTTTTCCTCGACTTGTCTCAAATTACCGCTGCAACTTCAGCCCCTTTCCTTCGCCGCGCCGTTCGTTCTTCAAAACCTAATTCTCTGAAACATCCCAACTATTACCTTCATCTCTCATCTCCTTTTGAAATTTCAGACCTAACACTCCCTCATCAATCTCTGCCGTTCCCTGTTTATTTTACCATTTATAGAAGGACACCTCAAAGATTATCGGAATAGGATTTTTCTTACTGTTTAGATGCATTTACCAATTGGAATTTACATCTATTAAGGATTAAATCAGGTTTGCCCCTCCCTCGAAACTTTCTTAACCTAGAAATTTCTGTTCTGTATGATTTTGAGATATTGGGGAAATGAATGAGCGAATAGGATTTAGGATTAAGATCCGCAAATAGCTTCTTATCAAATATATTTATGATATTTGTTCTGTAAAGCCTTATTTTTGCTGCTCTTTAAGCATTTGGAGTTTTACTGGTAATATGCTCTTTCTCGTAAAATTTTAGGGATATGATGTCATTGTTAGTTCTCCTTTATATTACTCTCGCTTAGTGCCATTTTTGTGTTTGGTTACATAGAAGAAATTGCAGTTATTGCTCATGATTTTGTACTTATAGGATACTAATTTTGTTGTAGGAAAATTGGGAAATAA
>CATIWQ010556157.1:0-10088 GCA_949673415.1 Euphorbia schlechtendalii | reverse complement strand
TATATGTGTGTGTGTATGTATATATATATATATATATATATATATATATATATATATATATATATATATATATATATGTGTGTGTGTGTGTGTGTGTGTGTGTGTGTGTGTGTGTGTACTATTCAAAAGGTGTTAGATTATAGGTTGTATTTATGAGTTTAGTATTTGTTAAGGACCATATTGTAATTATGTATTTGTACCCTAACACTATATATATAATACACACTCCAATGTCGCAGTAACTAGGAGTTTTCACAAAAACCTAATTCTATCTTGGTATCAGACTATTTTCGGCTAGCAGCCACCTCCTGGGAAATAAAACAAACTCAGATCAGGCCACCATGTCTACCTCTGGATCAGCTTCTACTACGATTTCTGCCACAGCTAACACAACTCATACCACTACCATTCCCTCCTTTTCACATCAACTACCGGTGAAACTAGATTCCACGAACTTTGTGTTATGGAAGACTCTACTCAGGCCGATGATTGCAGGGTGCGGATTGATCACCCACATCGATGGAACGTTGACTGCTCCGGTAGAATTCTTGGCGGATGAGACGCCAAATCCAGCCTACCAGGACTGGTTTCAAAAGGACCAACAGGTATTATCTTGGCTCCTTAATTCAAGTTCCCCAACGTTATTGCCGCAAATCATTGGAGTATCCACTGCTCGTGAGGCTTGGTTGAAATTAGAACAAGTCTATGCTTCGGGTTCGAAGGCTCAATCTCGAGAGCATAAACAATAGCTCAATTCAATTGTGAAATCTGATTCGGAATCGGTAGCCGAATATATGCAGTGAGGGAAATTAATTGCGGATCGTTTATCATCGCTTCAACGTCGTATCTCTGAAGAGGACCTTGTTGATACGCTGTTGGATGGTTTACGAGGCCCGTTACGTGATGTTTGTCGCACTTTCGGAACTAGAACCGTACGTCGTTTGATGATTTTCTTGGTGTTCTCATGACGGAGGAGAGGCACCTCAAACGAGAGAAGCTATTACTTGGCGACATCAATACGCCAACTGCTCACTATACGGTTAAACCGTCTCAAGGAAGAGGAAAGGGACGAGGTAGAGGACGCGGGCAGTCCCAATTACAATCTAATTCATTTTTCCATCATGGGCAGCAGTTCGGGAACTACAGATAGCAGCATCCTTTGGGGCAGAATGCATATTCAGGTTCACAGTTGACTCGGCAAACACCTCAAGTTACCCCACTGGACATAGGTACCATCAAATGCCATAATTGTCAAGGTTTCCGACACGTCTCACGACAATGCCCATCACCTAAAATGACCAGCCATCGAAACTACACCCCACCTGTCTCCAACCATACAACAGTCCCAAACACTAACACCAACTGGATAATGGACAGCGGTGAAACACATCATTTAGCATCTGATTTGGGACAACTCAACCTGCACTCAGAATACTCGGGACTAGAAGAAGTGCATTTAGGTAATGGTTCTTCACTGCCAATAAAAAATATTGGGTCAACTTCAATTCCTGTTTTAAATAATTCGTTGAATCTGTCAAGTGGCCTTCATGTTCTGAAATCTAATGCAAATTTGATTTCTATTAGTGCACTAACAAAGTCTAATGATGTTTCCGTTGAGTTTTTTTATGATTGTTTTGTTGTGAAGGATCTACATTCGAAACGGGTGATACTTCGAGGCCTGAATAGGAATGGTTTGTATGCTATTCCATCTGGTGTTCGCGCTCCCATCAGATGTCATCTCACCTCTTTGTCCACCTGGCATGAGAGGCTTGGTCATCCCGCGACCTCAGTTGTCCATCGTCTGTTACATCGTCAAAATATTAATTTCATGTCAACTAAAAAATCTATGAATAATTTATGCTCTAGTTGTGTTGTTAATAAGAGACAAACTTCCATTTAATTTTTCAGAGTCTGTTGCTTCTAGTCCATTTGAATTTGATTTGTTCGGATGTTTGGGGGCCATCGCCCATTCAATCTCATGATGGTTTTTCATACTATGTTTTATTTTATGATTCTTTCAGCAAGTATACTTGGATTTATTTTTTACGATATAAATCTGAAGTTCTTAGTACCTTTATCAAGTTTCGTTTGGTTGTTGAGAAGTACTTTGGAAGACCAATAAAAGTCTTTCAATCGGATAGGGGAGGGGAATTTGTTGCAATGAAAAGTTATCTTATACAAAATGGAATCCAACATCAGATGTCTTGTGAGCATACCCCAGAACAAAATGGGGCAGCGGAACGGAAACATAGACATGTTGTCGAAACGGGTCTATGCTTGTTACATCATACCACTTTACCTATATTGTTTTGGACCAATGCTTTTGATACGGCTGTATATCTTATTAATCGCATGCCATTACAATCTCTTCATGAAATTGCACCATACTACAAGTTGTTTCAAATTAATCCTGACTATTCACTTCTTCGTGTCTTTGGTTTTTTGTGCTATCTGTGGCTTCGTCCTTACTCATCGCATAAACTTCATTTTGGGTCTCGTCAATGTGTTTTCTTGGGCAATAATAAGAGTCATAAGGGTTATAGGTGTTATGATCCCGTGTCTCGTAAATTTTATATCTCACGCCATGTCTTTTTTTATGAGCAGGTGTTCCCTTTTTTGTTGCTAAATGACTTGGGTGCTCCTGCTACATCTCCAACTATTGTGGCCAACCCTACCATGCCCATTCAACCCATTATTCCCACTAAAGTAGCAACATCGACTCCAACAAATCCCACCCCAAGCCGATCACAGCCCAATATAACACCACATACATCAGCCAGCTCTCTCTCGAAATCGAAAGCACCTGACTCTAGAAAAACCAAGCCACCACCGTAACCAAAAACCATGATTACTAGCCAAGATGCAGGTACATTAACACCACCAAAGAAACTGAAGTCCTATGTCACTCAAGTTGTTAAACCGGATCCGTCATGTTACACCGAAGCTTCAAAACATAATTGTTGGCGACAAGCAATGGCAGATGAATTCAATGCTTTGATTCTAAACGGTACTTGGCAATTAGTACCTCCTCCGACGAATGGAAATATCATTGGATGCAAGTGGGTGTTTAAAATGAAGTTACATCCGGATGGTACCGTGGAACGCCATAAAGCTTTCTTGGTGGCAAAAGGTTTCCATCAACGACCTGGTCTTGATTTTCATGACACGTTCAACCCAGTAGTTAAACCAGCTTTAATTTGGATGCTATTATCACTTGGGGTCTCATTACGCTGGTCCATTACGCACTTGTACATATCCAATGCATTTTTGCACGGTGATCTTGATGAACCAGTGTACATGGTACAACCACCGGGTTTTATTGATGCCAGTTGACTGACACATGTATGTCGACTCTACAAATCGTTGTATGGGTTAAAGTAGTCCCCAAGAATGTGGCATCGACGACTCACACAGGTACTCCTTGACTATGGTTTTCAAGGTTTGAAAGCGGATGTCTCGCTATATTTTTTACATCGTGGGAATCTCTCAATATTTTGCCTTATTTATGTCGATGATATATTGCTCTTGTGTAATGATTCTAAGGCCAAGACTGAGGTTATTCACTATCTTCAGTCCAATTTTCCAATTAAAAACTTGGGGGTTGCTCAATATTTTTTGGGTGTTGAATTTCAGAGATCAACTAATACTCTTATTCTCAATCAGTTCAAATACACTCGTGAGTTATTGCACAGGGCTGGCATGACTGATTGTAAGGATGTCTCAAAACCTGCAAGCAATGCCGAGAATTTAATGATTGAAGGCTCGAAATTTAAGGATACCATGTTGTATCGTAGCCTTGTAGGGGGATTACAATATCTCACGATTACTAGACCAGACATAGCCTTCTCAGTTCATAAAGTTGCTCAGTTTATGCAGTGACCAACTCAACAACATTGGCAAGCATTGAAACGTATTTTGAGATACCTACATTCCACCGTATCTCATAGACTCCGGTACACTAGCTAAAACCGAATATATCTTCAGGCTTATTCGGACTCCGATTGGGCTGGAGATCCCAATGATAGGCGATCCACAACTGGCTATATTGTTTATCATAAGATGAATGTTATTTCTTGGGCATCACGGAAGCAATGCATGGTTTCGCGTTCTTCCACAGAGGATGAATATCGGGCCTTGGCAACAACGACATCAGAACTGGCTTGGTTAGGGATGCTACTTACTGAAATCGGATTTCCATTGGCATCTACACCGACACTTTGGTGTGACAACTTGAGCGCAACTTATCTCACCGCAAATCCCATCTTTCACAATCAAACAAAGCATCTAGAACTCGATTTTCATTTTGTCCGGGGAATGAGTTGCTTCCAAGAGTCTAGCGGTTCGTTACATTTCCACGGATGACCAGATAGCTGATGTTCTCACCAAACCGCTATCTAGCTCACGTTTCAGGATTATGCGAGACAAGTTGGTAGTGGTTCCTACCCAGGCTCAACTTGAGGGGGCATGTTAGATTATAGGTTGTATTTATGAGTTTAGTATTTGTTAAGGACCATATTGTAATTATGTATTTGTACCCTAACACTATATATATATAATACAACACTCCAATGTCGCAGTAACTAGGAGTTTTCACAAAAACCTAATCTATCTTGAGTGACATAGGATATATGTCATCAACCTTCAAATTCTATCTTGAGTGACATAGGATATATGTCACAAAAACGTTTCAGGATATGTCATCAACCTTCAAATTTTGAAATATTAAATAAATTGGATATTTTATTTATTATATTCCATCTTCGAAATATATAAAAATTATGCATGCAAACATGTGCCATATGAATCATGTTATAACACAATATGTTATCAATTATCAATCAATACTATTAATCAAACAAAAAATATATTTTAAATCAATTTGACATTTTATTGGGTTTTAGTACTACTCATCATGCATGCATTATGTTGGAGATTATAATACAATTCATAGAAGTAATCTTCCGATTTATATATTAAGTATATCATTACTATCGCAAATAATAATAGCAATAATAAAAGCTCCAATTTCCTTTGCATTTTTGGATGAAATAATCTTGAAATGATTCCCATAAAAAGCTTTATAGAATAAAAATATCCAATAATATGTTGGATTATAATCTTGATCTAATTAAAAAAAATCTAAACTAATTTGGAGGCTATTAATTATAACCAATTTGGAGGTCACTAAATTCAACTAAATAAGTTAGCTATTAATTATTTTAATTAGGAATTGTGGTTAGATGGATGTTGTAAGGTTAGTAAATGTGTTAGTAGGGAGTTGTATCATTCACCTATAAATAGGTGAGTTGTTTAGTTATTTATCATCAAGTAGAAGTAAGAACTTCTTAAGAGAGAAAAGAAGAAAAATAAGAGTGCGTTGTAGTGTTGTATTTGAGTGAGTGTTTTTGTAATATTTTCTTTGTGTTTAATCAAAGTTGTTCTTTTGAGTGTTATATTTCCAACAAAGTGGTATCAGAGCCAGGTTCAAAACTCAATTTCACTTCCGAAAAAAAATAATTTCCTGGTGTAAAAAAACCAAGTTCAAAAAAATCTGTAGTTTACAAGGGAATATAATTTCGTTGCTGTTTTCTTGTTGAATCTGTCAGATAATCTGCAGGTTGCAAGGGAAAAACAATCTTTTGCAGAATCCGTCAGAAAATCTGCAGGTTGCAAGGGAAATCAATCTCTTGCAGAAATCTGTTAGAAAATCTGCAGGTTGCAAGGAAAAACCAATCTCTTACAGAAATCCGTCAGAAGGCTCTTGCAAAGCACACAGTGTTGCATCAGAGTGAAGAAAGTGTCGCAACAACCCGTGTACGCCTAGAGAAGCTATTTGAGTAATATGGCAAATGGAGTGGCATCGTTCTAAGTTCCAACACTCAAACAACAATAACTATGACAACTGGAGCATCAAAATGAAGGCTCTTCTCGGTGTGCATCATGTTTGGGATATCGTAGAGAAAGGCTTTAACAAGCCAGAAAATGAAGCCACTCTTACACCCGATCATGCAACAAGTTTGAAGGATTCTCGAAAGAGAGATAAGAAAGCTCTCTTCCTAGTCTATCAAGACTTGGATGACGACGATTTTGAGAAGATCTCAAATGCACTATCCGCCAAGCAAGCATGGGAGAAGTTGCAAACGTTATACAAAGGAGTTGAGAAAGTGAAAAAGGTGCATCTCCAAACTCTAAAAGGTGCATCCGAGTCCATTTCAGATTATTTTTTAAGAGTAGTAGCCATCTCTAATCAATTAAAGAGAAACGGTGAGAAGTTAGAAGATGTAAGGGTCATGGAGAAGATACTCCAATCGTTAGATCCCAAATTTGAGCATATCATGGTGACGATTGAAGAAACCAAAGACTTGGAAGAGATGACGATCGAGGAACTCCAAGGATCACTATAAGCCTAAGAAGAAAAACATAAGAAGAAACAAAGGATCGCTGAACAACTCCTCAAGCTACAACTCAAAGATACGAATGAAAGCCATGATAATGGTAGAAACCAACATGGAAGAAGCCGAGGCAGAGGTAGAGGTCGAGGCCGTGGACAAGGCGGTAGCCATGGTCGTGGACGAGGTTAGAATAATAACAATAATTCTAATAATAACTATGAGAAAGGAGAAAGCTCCACTCGTGGTCGAGGGCGAGGCAATCAAAATGCAAGGTGTGACAAATCTCAAGTCCAATGCTATAATTGTCAAAAGTTTGGATACTATACTTCAGAATATAGAGCTCCAAACAATAAGGTCGAAGAGAAGGTAAATTTTGTGGAGGAGAAGACCGAGGAGAAAGAAACATTACTGCTAGTATACAACAATAGCAGTGAACACTAAGAGAACACGTGGTATCTCAACACCAGTGCAAGCAATCACATGTGTGGAAGAAGAAGCTTGTTCGTGGAACTCAATGAAGTAGTAAGTGGTGATGTCTCATTCGGAGATGGTACCAAAATATCCTTGAAGGGGAAAGGTAACATCCTCTTTCGTGCTAAAGATGGTAGCCACCAATTAATTTCAAATGTCTACTATGTGCCTAATATGAAATGCAACATCCTTAGTCTAGGCCAACTCTTAGAAAAAGCTATGATATTCATATGAAAGATTATAGTCTTTTTATAAGAGATGGTAATGGAGATCTTATCGTCAAAGTTCGAATGTTAAAAAACAAAATGTTTCCTTTGAACATTCAAAATGATGTTGCGAGGTGTCTAACGGCTTGTTATAAAGACTCATCATGGCTATGGCATCTTCGATTTGGTCATCTCAACTTTGGAGGACTGGAGCTGTTATCCAAGAAAGAAATGGTAAGAGGTCTACCATATATCAATCATCCTGATCAATTATGCGAAGGATGTCTACAAGGGAAGCAATTCAGAAAAATCTTTCCAAAGGAGTCAACCTCTAGAGCCAAGAAGCCATTAGAGTTCATCCATACGGATGTCAACGATCCAATCAAGCCAAATTCTCTTGCTAATAATAGTTACTTCCTTCTCTTCATTGATGATTATTCAAGAAAAACATGGATTTATTTCTTGAAGCAAAAATCAAAAGTATTCAAAGCATTCAAGAAGTTTAAAACAGCCTTGGAAAATGAAAGTGGTCTCAAGATCAAATCCTAGATATCTGATTGAGGAGGAGAATTGACATCCAAGGAATTCAACGAGTTTTGTGAAGTAAAGGGAATCCATCATCCCTTAATAGTTCCCAGATCCCCCCAACAAAATGGTGTGGAAGAAAGGAAGAACAGGACAATCCTTGATATGGCACGAAGTATACTCAAGAGCAAGAAGCTACCCAAGGAGTTTTGAGCAGAATTAGTGGCGTGTACGGTGTACTTATCAAATAGTTCTCCTACAAGAAGTGTATGGGGAAAGACTCCACAAGAAGCATGGAGTGGAAGGAATCCTGGAATTTCCCACCTACGAGTCTTCGGGAGTATAGCCCATGTTCATATACCAGATGAGAATCGAACCAAGCTGGATGATAAAAATAAAAGTTCTATCTTGATCGGCTATGACTCAAGCTTAAAAGGCTACAAGCTATACAATCCAGATGAAAAGAAGGTTGTGATAAGTAGAGATGTAATATTCGATGAAGAAGGAGAATGGAACTTCGACTCTCGTAAAGGCGAATTCAATTTTTTCGAATCGGAAGAAGATGAGTAGACACCAACTGGGCAACCAAGAGAACTTTAACAAGTTATCAAAACTCCGCCAAACTCTCCTGGTGAAATGGATCATCTCCATCATCTTCCTCATCTTCAGATGGGATTGAAGAAAGAGATTCTCCTCTTTCGAGAAGCCTTAAAGATCTCTATGAAGTAACTGAACAACTAGACAATTTAACGCTATTTTATCTATTTGCTGATTGTGAACCAATGACATTCCAAGAAGCTGCTCAAGAGCAAAGGTGGAGAGATGCGATGGATGAAGAAATCAAAGCAATTGAGAAGAATGGCACATGGGAACTCACTTTACTTCCTAAAGGACACAAGGCGATAGGTGTCAAATGGGTGTACAAGATAAAGAGAAATGCCAAAGGAGAGATCGAAAGATGCAACGCGAGGCTCGTTGAAAAAGGATACAGTCAAAAGGTTGGAATTGACTATGATGAGGTATTCGCTCTAGTTGCTCAATTGGAAACTGTTAGGCTCATCATTTCTTTGGCTACTCAAAACAAATGGAAGATTCATCAAATGGATGTAAAATCTACTTTCTTAAATGGAGTACTTGAAGAAGAGGTCTACATATAGCAACCCCTAGGTTATGAAGTCAAAGGCTATGATGACAAAGTGTTAAAGTTAAGAAGGTTCTTTATGGATTGAAACAAGCACCAAGGGCATGGAATAGCAGAATTGACTAGTATTTCCAAGACAATGGTTTCAAAAAATGTCCCTACGAACATGCTTTATATACAAAGGTCAAAGATGGAGACGTTTTGATAATGTGCCTCTATGTGGATGATTTGATCTTCACTTGAAGTAATTCAAGCATGTTTAAGGAATTCATGGAAGTGATGACAAGGGAATTTGATATGAAGGACATGGGACATATGGCTTATTGTCTCGGAATCAAAGTCAAGCAAGAAAATGATGGAATCTTCATCTCACAAGAGAGCTACGCAAGGAAAATCCTCAAAAAGTTCAAGATAGACAATTGTTAGCCGATCATCACACCGATGGAGTACAGGATCAAACTATATAAGTATAAAGAAGGTGAAAGTGTAGATCCAACATTGTTCAAAAGTCTAGTAGGAAGTCTACGCTATCTCACCTGCACAAGGCCAGACATTCTTCATGCTGTCGGATTAGTAATCCGCTACATGGAATCACCCACTACCACCCACTTCAAAGCCGCCAAGAGAATTCTACGATATGTGAAAGGTACAATTGACTTTGGCTTGTTGTATTCAGTATCTAATGATTACAAGTTTGCTGGTTATAGTGATAGTGATTGGGGTGGAGATAAAGATAATCGAAGAAGCACTAGTGGATTTATGTTCTTCATGGGTGATACTGCTTTCACATGGATGTCAAAGAAGCAGCCAATTGTCACATTGTCTACTTATGAAGCAGAATACGCTGCAGCAACCTCGTGTGTTTGACATACAATTTGGCTCAGAAATTTATTGAAGGAGATTGGTTTAATACAAGAAGGACCGACTAAGGTTTATGTCTACATAAGTCAGCCATTGCCTTAGCGAAAAATCTTGTATTTAATGATCGAAGAAAACACATCGATATCCACTATCATTTTATACGAGAGTGTGTTACGAGAAAATAAGTACAAATTGGATACATGAAGATACAATATCAGATTGCGGATATATTCACCAAGCCACTGACGGTCGAAAGCTTCATGAGATTGAGAAGTCTACTTGGAATGACTAGATCAAGTTTAAGGGGGGGTGTTGGATTATAAACTTGATCTAATTAAAAAAAATCCAAACTAATTTGGAGGCTATTAATTACAACCAATTTGGAGGTCATTAAATTCAACTAAATAAGTTAGCTATTAATTGTTTTAGTTGGAAGTTGCGGTTAGATGGATGTTGTGGTTAGTAAATGTGTTAGTTGGGAGTTGTATCATT
>CATIWQ010556146.1:0-18294 GCA_949673415.1 Euphorbia schlechtendalii | reverse complement strand
TAGTTTTAAAAGATATCGATCCCATACAGAAGGGCTAGCTATAAAGATCAACAAGGAAGATAAAATAAAAAAAATAAATAAGTTTGATATTTTGGGTAAGAGGGTTAGAATGAAGAATGAGTAAATATAGGTATGAAAGATTAGAGAATCTAAATATATAGATTTTTCCTACGAAATAAGGATAGCAGAGAAAAAACACAAGTTCAACAAAGATGTTACGATTCACTAAACTAATCTAGCAGACTCGGTTCTAAATACTTAGATGTTCAATTATTCGTTGCAGAGAAACACATGAAATGAATTTTCTAAACCTAGCGCAAATGAATTAAGATGATTATATAAACCTGGACAACATCAATACTATGCTTAGTACGGGTCGCTCTCACATAACCACATTTAGAAAGTTACCATTCCAAAAATGTTGGCTCACTAAACAGTGTTATATCACAGATCCAGTGATTATACATGATATTGTTAACACCCGAAACTACTCATAAAATTAACTCCAACGCATATAACTTGATTAACATATAAGACTTAACACGAAATACGCATTATGACACATAGACATATCATAAACTTTGAAATAGAAAGTATAAGCAGAAAGCAAAGCAAAGTTGTAAGGTATTCAAGTGAAAGCTAAAGTTGATCAAACCGTATCCACTCTTTAATTGGAGTCGTAAACTCCTGCAATTTTTGCGTCTGCTTTGAATTCAATCTCAGCCCGTACGGAACCTCCGCTAGGATGCTATTCTTTGCAAATATCGAACAAACAAATATTGAAGAACAAAAACTTTTATTGATAAGTGATTAGCAAATGCACTTATACAACAATCGCTCGAGAATATAGAGAAATCTAGTGATCGAAACAAGAATTCTTTTATCCGTACTTGCAAACGAATTCTTATTTCGATCACTAGATTTCTCTACATTCTTGAGCAATTATTGTATAAGTGTACATGGAAATCACTTGTCAATAAAAGTTTTCGTTCTTCAATATTCATTTGTTCGATATTCATAAAGAATAGCATCTTAGCAAAGGTTCTGTACGGGGCCGAGACTGAATTCAAAGCAGATGCAGGAATTGCGAGAATCGACGAATCCCATTAAAGAGTGGATACGGTTTAAACAACTTTAGCTTTTACTTGCATACCTTACACTTTGCTTTGCTTTCTGCTTATACTTTCTATTTCGAAGTTTATGATATGTCTATGTGTCATAATGCGCATTTCGTGTTAAGTCTTATATGTTAATCAAGTTATATGCGTTGGAGTTAATTTTAAGAGTAGTTTCGGGTGTTAACAATATCATGTATAATCACTGGATCTGTGATATAACACTATTTAGTGAGCCAACATTTTTGGAATGGTAACTTGCTAAATGTGGCTATGTGAGAGTGACCGGTACTAAGCATAGTATTGATGTTGTCTAGGTTTATATAATCATCTTAATTCGTTTGTGCTAGGTTTAGAAAATTCAATTCATATGTTGCTCTATGGTGAATAATTGAACATCTGAGTATTTGGAACCAAGTCTGTTAGATTAGTTTAGTGAATCGTAACATCTTTGTTGAACTTGCTTACTTTCTCTGCTATCCTTATTTCATAGGGAAAATCTATATATTTAGATTCTCTAATCTTTCATACCTATATTTACTCATTCTTCATTCTAACCCTCCTACCCAAAATATCAAATTTATTTTATTTTCTGTATTTTATCTTCCTTGTTGATCTTTAGAACTAGTCCTTCCCTATGGGATCAGTATCTTTTAAAACCACATCGCAACTGTATACTTGCAGTTATCATAATTTTTCTATTTTGATAAGGGGTATTGACAACACTTATATTTTACGTGAACAAGTTTTTGGCATCGTTGATATATAGCCGAATCTTGCAAGCAAACTATTAAACTTATTAGTAGAAAAGTGGCAAACAATGTACATATACTAATGTCTTAACAAATTCTATCTTATATCTAGGTTGAAAAATGAATCCAAACATAAATCTTTGCTTAATTCTTGACAGTAAACTAGATGGTTTAAACTTTACTAATTTGTTTAGGGCGGTGAGGATAATCCTAAGATCCAAAAAGATAGCTTATGTTTTAGATGAGTCCCTCCCTGATGAGTCTGATGTTGAAATTGATGCCAATGAACATGAGGCATGGGAGAAGCACATAAAGGATCATGAAACAGTAGCATGTATAATGCTGGCAACCATGAATTCTATGCTTCGAAAAGAGCATGAGAGTATGGACCTTGATACCATAATTCTCCATCTTCGTGACCTCTTCTCAAAGAAGGCTAGGTCTGAGAGATTTGATATATCAAAACTCTTATTCATAACGAAGATGCAGGTTAGCACTTCAACACCACATCATGCTTTTAAATTATTTGGTTATATAGAGAAGTTGACTCGATTGGATTTTGTGATGAATCACGAATTATGTGTGGATTTGATTCTTGCCTCATTAACTGATATTTATTCATAATTTATGAAAAATTATTATATGAACAAGATCGATGACACACTTCCTAAGTTGGTCAACATGTTGAAAATGGTAGAGCCTAAGATTCGAAAGGATCCAAGGGCTTTACTTCTGGTTGAGAAAACCAAACCTTCCAAGGGTGGGTCTCATTTTGGAAAAGGTTTGAGTGCCAAGAAGAAAATCTGTAAGAAGAAGAAAAGTAAGAAAGGAACTATAAATGTCTACTTTCGATGTGGCAAGGCCGGCCATTGGAAGAAGGATTGCAAGGTTTAGATTTCTGAATAAGTGAATAAGAAGCTAAGTGAGGCATCTACTTCAGGTATTTTCATGACAGAGAGTTTCTCTACAATTCCCTATGAGTGAACTTGGGTATTAGATACTAGTTGTGGTACTCATATCTATACTTATATGTAGGGATTGCGGAATAGTAGAAGGCTTGTAAAGAGGGAAATGGACCTAAGAGTTGGAAATGGAGTACTGGTTGCTGCAATAGTTATAGGGACATATAGCCTTCATTCGCCTAGTGGCCTAGTTTTAGTTTTGAACAATTGCTATTATATTCTTTCTATCACTAAGAATATTATTTCTATTACACGTATTGCAATAGAGGGATTTGAGATTTTATTTTCTAATAATAATTGTCAAATTCGACCTAGTAATGTTCTTTATGCTTGTGGAATATCTATTGATGGCATTTATGTTCTAGATACTGACACTGGAATCATAAATATGAACATTGTCAAGAAATCAAGATTAGATAATGAGAAATCCTCATACTCATGTCATTGTCGTCTAAGCCATATAAATGAAACTCGCTTAATTAAGTTAAACAAATGTGGTACTTGGGACCAATGGAATGGGAATCCTATGGTGCATGCGAACCTTGTTTAAAGGGGAAGATCACTAAGAAACATTTCAAAGGAAATGCTCAGCGTGCTACTAGTACCTTGGAAATAATACATTCCGATGTATGTGGCCTAATGAGTGTTAAGACATACGAGGGTTTTGTCTACTTCATAAACTTTATCAATGATTATTAGTGATATCATAATTTTTACCTAATGAGGCACAAGTTTGAGAGTTTTGTGAAATTTAAAGAGTTGAAAACCGAAGTAGAGAAATAACTTGGGAAAAGTATCAAGAACCTTTGATCTAATCGAGGCAGTTAATACTTAAGCCAAGAGTTTCAGGATTATCTAAGCAATAATGGTATTTTATCCTAGTGGACATCTCCTTATACACCCCCAACACAATGGAATGTTAAAAATGAGAAATCGAACCTTACTCAATAAGGTTCGATCCATGATGAGCCAAGCAAAACTCAACAGATCCTTTTGGGGTTATGCACTTGAGAGCATAGTTTATATTCTAAATAAATTACCCTCTAAATCAGTTGATTTAAAACCATACAAATTGTGGCATGGTAAGAAACCAGCACTTTATCACCTGAGAGTTTGGGATGTCCTACTTACATAAAGAGGACTAGTTCAGATAAATTGGATGCTAAGTCTTATAGGTGCCTGTTTGTAGGTTACCCTATGGGGACTATGGGGTATACATTTTTTAATCCCAAGGAACAAAAATTCCTTGTTTTCAGAAATTCACAATTCCTCGAGAAGGAGCATATACTTGCAAAAGCTAGTGGGAGAAATCTTGAGTTAGAAAATCAAGAAGATCAAACAAACAATCAACTAATTATTCCTACACCTGTTATATAAGAAAGTGTAAGCATAGAACAACCTATTATAACATCGACATTGCATGGGTCAAGTTAGGCTCCAATTGCTCCCGAGCGATACGGATCTCTCATCACCGATGATAAACTTCTCTTTCTTATGGAAGATAATGAGCCCAAGACTTAGAATGAGGCAATGGAAGGCTTAGAGTCTAACAAATGATTTACAACCATGAGATCAGAGATTGACTACATGTACGATAATCAAGTCTGGAGCTTGATTGATGAACTAAGTGGGATTAAGCCCATAAGATGCAAGTGGGTTTTCAAGAAGAAAACTAGCATGGAAGGTAATGTAATTACCTATAAAGCAAGGCTGGTTGCAAAAGGTTACAGTAAAAAAGAAGGCATTGACTATGATGAAACCTTTTCACTAATGGCCATACCAAAGTCTATTAGGATACTCCTTGCCATCGTCGCTCATTATGATAATGAGATTTAGCATATGGATGTGAAAACAGAATTCCTTAATGGGAATCTGGATAGGGATGTGTATATGGTACAACACGAGGGTTTTACATCCAAGGATGGCTTAAGGGTATGCAAGTTGCAGAAGTCCATTTATAGACTTAAGCAAGCATCAAGGAGTTGGAATACTAGGTTTGACGAGATAATCCAAGAAATTGGTTTTGTGTCAAAAGCTAATGAGCCATGTGTATATAAGAAGACTAGTGGGAGTGAGATCGTTTTCCTTGTATTATATATCAATGACATATTACTGATAGGATTTAATGTTCCTTTTCTTCAGACAGTTAAGCCTTGGTTATCAAAGAAGTTATCCATGAAAGACCTTGGAGAAGTAGCTTTTATACTTGGTATAAAGATCTACCGAGATAGATCTAGAAGGCTGCTAGGTCTTTCACAAAGTACATACATGGACAATGTTTTTGCTAGATTTAACCTTGACAAGTCAAGAAAGGGTTATCTCCCTATGTCTCGCGGGATTAACCTTTCTAAATCTGAGTATCTGAGAACCTAAGAGGAGAGCTTACGCATGAATGGACTACCCTATGCATCAACGATAGGATCCATCATGTATGCTATGTGTGAGCATATGATTTTAATCCTCACTTAGGAGTTCAATGATGAAGTTGTAATTTATTTTCCTTTGCTAGTCTTTCACTTTGGTAGAGTCTCAGAGGTTCTCAGGAGGAGCATTCATCATTTCTTTCAAGCCTTAGGTAGTTATTTTTTTACTCAAACCAGTCATGACAAGGAAAAACTTAAGCCTAATGCCTATATTGTTGTGACAACATCGGTATTGGCATTGGTAACATTGGTGTCAGCATTGCAATAGCAACTCTGATATTGCCACCCTTGTTGAGAATAAGCCCAATTTAAGCCAAAATCTATCTGAAAATGGTAGCGCTAACACTGATGTCACTGATATCGGTATAGATGTTGCTAACAGTGGTGTCAGCATAGCAACATCGGTACCGATATCGTTGAGTCAGATGCAACAAAATTGCAGAATTTTGGGAATAATGGATAAAATAGTTCTCTAGGGCCCGGCCCTTGTACCCTTGGTTGACCTCTCCAGCAGCTGCACACCGTAGAGTGGCTGGAGAGGGTGTTCCTCCCTTGGATTGGGGAGGTAAAATGGTGAAAATAAGGGTAAATAATGATAGTTTTTTGAATTTGGATTGAAGGGAGCTCTTCTAAAAAAAGGAGGGCTCATATTCAGAAATAAGGGGATTGAACTTAGAGAGCTCAATTCTGAAGAAGGAAGTAGGAATAAAGGAGCTCTACTTATTTCAAAAGGAAATTTGCATTTGTGTGTGTTTTAAGTTAGTTTTGAGATATAATCACTATGTTTAAGTCATTTTTTCTCTAAAAGAGTTGAGGAAAGTTCATAGGAAGGGTATGAACTTGTGATTTCAAGGATTTCTCTAGGCAATCTTGAGGCAAAAAAGTTAAAGGAAATCAAGTCTTTAGCTTATGTTACTTTGTGTCATCTTTGCTAAGTTTTAACTCAATAAAAATTAATGGACAAGTCATCCACCTAATCTCTAGACACTCAAAAGTCAATATACTTTCAGTTTGGGGAGTAAAACTTATCCCGTACCTTAGTTTTTCTTAAGCCAATTCACTACTTTACACGAAGAAAGAAATGAAGAGGGCTTCCCGGAGGAGCTTCTTGGATCTCAAAGAAGTGGATTCTAGACTACGGGGTGAGCCTCTAACTTGCTAGAGTTGTGTCTCATATTTATTTGATGATTTGATGTTGTTTTGAAAGTGTTTAAATTTTTACGATTTTCCCTTTGTATTTTGGAAAATTCAGGCAACATTGAAGTTGGTGTTGCAACATTGATGTCGGTGTCGGAGTTACAATGTTGACACTGACATTGCAACGTTGATATCGGTGTTACCTTTATTTTCCAGAATTTAATTTTACATATTATGCACTAATGATGGGTAATTAACTAAAAATGACTTATTTTCATGAACATACTAAGATCAGTAGAATATTTATGTGTGGTGTTGGTCTTTTGGACATATTCTAAGGGAAACTAACATTTAAACCACGGTTTCCTCTTAATCGAGCTAAAATTATTACCGTGTCAGAATTCCCCTGGAATATATATGAAACAAAAGGATCTATGTTCATGCGCCTAGAATTGTTTACGATTTCCATTTATTTGTTAAAAATTAAGTTTCGACTAGGAAACTTCCACAAAGGGAAGGCCCCGTTCCTGAATATCCAACTTGACCAAATTCACATGCGGCATTTTCATTAGTAAAATGAGCAACATACTTGTATAAAAATGGATCATTTTTATAATGACAATCACAAGCCTTTGTCGTCACTTTTTATTTAACTCGACCACATGGGTCTTCCAAATATTCAAACCAAACATACTTGGTGCATTGGCACATACTTGTGTTGTGAAAATATATTGTGCTAACCTTTGTGGATGTAGGTAGATTAGGTTAGATGTATGTTAGAATTTATTTTCCTTTGGGTATCACACTTTAATAAAAATTATGTATTTGTTAGATTGGTTATATAATAGGATACGGATGTATTCATTTACCTACATCTCATGTTTATTAGGAAATTTGTATTCCCCATCCCCAATATATGTAAATAATCCCGCTTAGACTAGGTGCATTTACTTTCCTACGTGTTTACTTTCCGCACTTATTTATTGCCTTCCGTATGCATGCTAAAACATAACTCGAAAATGGTTTAGAATGGGATTTCATGGTATTGGAATATGGTAGCCACTTGCCTAATATGACTTAAATAATGACAAAATAAGTAACTTATCCGGACTCGAATCTCTATATTACGGTATCGTTTAGGCTTAAAGGATCTAGGCTGTACCAAATTTCCTAAAAGAGATTATCTAGGTGGTGACTCTGTATAACGTAGGCTAGAGCTTTAAGCCTTGAGTCTCTGGAATTCATTCCACAACCATAACATACATTTTTGAAAACCCCACGCCCCATCTCACGGGGCTAGTGCGGTGACCGCGCGAGTAGAACATCGTTTGCTCATAGTGGCGACTCTGCTAGGGATTTCTTCTTTCTTTTAAACTTAAAAGTTTCGAAGATTTTTTTGATGAGTTAGTGAAAAGTTGTTATTTAAGTCAAACCATTTTCCAAGATTTTAATATCCCACAATGCATATGCATTAGACAGATTAGCCATTAAGGTTAGGGTGCCCTATTTTGCCAAGAAGCTTGCGAAAGTATCCTTTGTGACCCCTTGGCGACCGAAGGTAATTAGTGAGTGGATCACATGTTGCCATATCGCATAGACCCTCTTGAACCTATTCAAGGAAAGGGAGAAAGTGTATCTTAGTGTAACAAGAACCTTTTACATCAACAACCATTAACTGAGCTCTTATAACGAACAATAGACACTTCCACTAGGTTTACCAAAAAAAGATGCATTTATTTTCATGCAGGAACGAACCTTAATATCCTTGCGATGTTAAGATGAATTAGGAGCCTACCCCTTGCATGCGGGAGATATAAGGTCGGATGAGATATGTTGAGTGCTATGTGCTTTTATCCGCATAATGCATTCAAATGAGCATTTCTTTATATATAGCATCATGCTAACCACAATCTTTGTGCAAACACTACTATGCACACACACACATGCCATGTTATGCTCAATATTGCACTAATACCAACCACCTAGTTTTAGAAGATGTGCCTGATGTCTCACATGCGTTGAGCATCACGAGTAGATTTCAATCTAACCTAGGTGAGAAGCACTGGATGGCCGTTAAAACTATCCTTAAGTACTTATGTAGGACTAAGGATATGTTTTTGGTATATGGAGAAGGTGATCTCTCTTTGAAGGGATACACCGATACGAGTTTTCAATCTGACAGAACAATTATAAGTCCTTATCGGGGTGTGTGTTTATGTTAAATGAAGGGGCAATTATTTGAAAAAGTTTTAAACAGGATACGAATTCCTATTCAACCATAAAATCTGAGTATATAGCTATTTCAGAAGGAACTAAGCAAGCTGTCTAGCTTATGGGATTTATTGGTGATCTCAATGTGGTGTCCAGCTTTGTAAATCTAATAGCGGTCTATTGTAATAACAATGGGGCTATTGATCAAGCAAAGGAACCATGGTCTCGTCAAAGAAACATACATATACTCAGAAAATACCATCTCATTTAGGAGATAGTATATAGAAAGGATATAAGCTTAGATTACATCCCAACGAATCAAAATCTAGAGGATATGCTAACAAAGCTATTGACTCAGATTAAGCATGACCAGCATGTTAACGAGTATGGCATGAAGCATACGGGCAATTGGATCTAGTGTAAGTGAGAGATTGTTAGACATGATGTATGCCCTAGAGGTAATTAGGGTGATATATCTTAATTAGTTATAGTGCACAAACGGTTTTCGCTTATTATTAATAATAATTAAGGCATCTTTTTTATTTATTAGTGATTTTATTTATTTATGTATCTCGCTGGTGTCATGTATGTATAGTATTATGTATATGTACATTAATAAGACAAAGTCCATGACTACTTTATGGCGTAAAAGTGCGAGGACATAGTGGGAGCTATGTGGTGCGAGAATTACACATACGTGTTACTATAAATAGTCTAAATATCTCTAATCATAGTTTTATTGAGACTGGACATCATTGAAGTGGACATACTAGCATGTGTAGGCTTACTCCATGGATTAGATCCAAGCAATCAATCACACGAGCTGAAGGTGGTACCATGAGTTAACACATGAATGTATTCGGGTAATACATTAGAGAGCGCTATAAGACAGACACTCGGATATAACTATATCCATGTGTTGGTGTTGTGTCTTATTGTAGTAACATTACCAGTATCCTCAGACCAGAGATACTAGTTACCTTATGTAGGAGTTGCTATACTTAGTGTCATACTATTCATACCCTTGTAATTAGGATGACAAAGGTGACTACAAGTATAATGATGATCACATGTTGGTAAGCCGAGTAGTCAAGATGGGATCCATCGCTCCTGATATACTGATATAATGGGAGATGTACCTTAGGGCCCCTTGTTGAAGAGACACACTCATAAACCTCTAATCAGAGTATAAGATTGATAGAGCGGGTTTCTAGTCAATCTTGATACGTTATGGTGAGTGGTGTTCCTCGTGAACAAGTATAATTCTAGGATAGCTATGGCTATAACATGAGCTAACACTTAATCAGAGTTCAATAAACTGGATGGTACTTAACCTTATGGAAGGAGTATTATATTGGCTGTTAATGCAGAACTAGATTAAGTCACAAGCATGTGACG
This sequence comes from Euphorbia schlechtendalii, assembly GCA_949673415.1. Taxonomy (NCBI): domain Eukaryota; kingdom Viridiplantae; phylum Streptophyta; class Magnoliopsida; order Malpighiales; family Euphorbiaceae; genus Euphorbia; species Euphorbia schlechtendalii. The sequence goes on along the minus strand of CATIWQ010556146.1, from coordinate 8,296 downwards.
TTCTTAGTATCGTGGGATCATACGCCTTTGCTAGAAAGCCCATTTGATCGCCTAGAGTTATTGAGTTCCATATCGGTTTGGAACACTGAGCCTAAAGGTTCCCAGATGGGAAGACAAGTTTAGGTTTACCTCTAGCGGCTCAATACTTTAGGATCCTATAGGTCACACACTTTGGGTCTTTATCGGACAAAGTAAAGAACCTATAGACTAGGTCTATGCTGAAAATACAAGTTGTCGAATTCGTTAGAAGAATTATTAATTGGTTGAGAGTTTTTCGAATTAATAATTAAAGAGAACAAAGAGAATTTATCCTGTTGTGAGTGGGCCCCAATAAAAAACGGGTTTTTCGAACTGGGGCCTGCATGAGTGCCCCGTGAGTTGAAAAGATTGTGGGGCAAGCCCGCAAGCGGTGCCCATGGAAGTGCTTGCGTGGGCTGCAAGCTTGAGCTTGCCTTGCAATGCTTGCGCGGTTAGCCCGCAGGTCACCATGATTCACGCGGCTAACCCAATTAGATGGGATGGGAATATTCCCATCCCATCTAGTTATTAAGGGGGAGCCTAACACTCCCCCTTTTCCCTGTATATAGGCCTCCAACTCTTTATTCACAAAAGAAAATACTTCAGCTCAGCTTTTCTCTCTATGTTCGATATTCTCCTCTTCTTTTGTTGTGCGAGACCCTTTACGAGTTTCTCCAAACAATTAAAGAATTCTTTTGAAGGCTCTTTCTAAAAGTCACCCTTCTCAGTTTATTTTTAGGTTGGTCTTCGAGCAGTCTAGCAGCTGCTGTTTACTAACAGGTTCTTCCTCAACGAGGTTTTGGTCGGTGAAGATCCGTGTGAATCAATAGTAGAGGCTCTCCTAGTGTGGAAGCTCATGCTAACGAAGTGTTGCAGAATTAATCAAAGGGAACACCACTACCAAAAAGGAAAAAGCACGCATCAACTGGTAATGCTCTATCTTAGAAGCTAGGTTTCTTTTATAAGCTTTATAAACCTAAAAGTATCTATGGAACGTTTTAACTTAGATTATAACAATCATGGCATGCTTAAGAAATCCTTTAGGTTAATTTTAAGCTTTGAAACTCTGCCTTGCTATCTTGCATATTCAATAACTATCTTGATTAACCAGCATCTACAACTACCCCTCACCCTATAAATAGGCCTCCCCTCTCTCGTTATTCAATACATTAGCTCATCGTTTCTCTATGAGTTAGACATCTCTTCCTTGATGAGTTGTGTGAGATCCTCCATAAGTTTCTCCAATAAAAGAAGAATTCTTTAGAAGGCTATTTCTATTTAAAGTGAGCTTTCTTAGTTTATATTTTTTTGGTTGGTCTTCGAGCGGTCTAGCAGCTGTTGTCTACTAACGGGTTCTACCTCAACAAGGTTTTGGTTGGTTAAGATCTATGAGGATTAATCATAGAGGCTATCCTAGTTTGGAGGATTGTACTAACAGAGTTCTACCGAATTGTTCTAAGGGAACGCCACATCCAAAAGAAAGAGAAGCACGCATCAACTGGTAATATTCTAAACTTAGATGCTAGGATTTCTTTTATAAGTTTTATAAATCTATTGGCATCTATGTAACATTTCAACTTAGATTATATCAACCATGACATGCTTAGGAGATCCTTTTAGGTTAATTTTAAGTTATGATATTCCATCTTGCAATGTTGAATGTTCAATTACTGTTTTGATTAACCAGCACGTCTAGCATGTTGGAAAGGCAAGTATGTGGGCCGGAAGATTTTGATTTAATCGGTACTCTCTTTTATTCAGATTTACTTGCTTTCTCCCTTTAAATTACGGGTAGCTGTGGATAAAAGTTGGTGTCTATTATGAGGAATTTCTTGTTGAGGGGAGACTCGATTAGTATTGGCTTATGAAAACTCATTTGTAATACAATAAACTGGCCAAAACATTTGAGTGCTTTATTTATTTGCGACTTTAAACATATAAATTGTAGCCTACTTCTTAAATGACTATGGCGTCTTCAAAGTGTTGAGGATGAGCCATTATGGGTTGTTTTTGTGCAAAACGTCATGGCTTCTCCTCTTGGTGGGATTTTCTTGAATTTGATAAAGCGAAACTTTCACCGGTATGGTTAAATGTGTTCTCTAGCTGCGCTGCAATAAAAAATATTGGAAATTTTTTTCACTTTAAATTGCCGAGTGCGGCTAGGAAATGGTCAATCGACTTGTTTTTTGCTAGATAATTGGATGTCTTATGGGTCTTTAAAGGAATTATTTGAAGATTTATGAGAGCACTGTAAATTGAGTTATGGCTTAGTCTGTGTAATATGTGTTGAGCTATTTAATGCAGCTCAAGGTCGGCCGGTATGGAATAGAAGACTTTGTTTGGCAAAACAGACCCGATGCTTAGGGTTGAAGCATCTAGTTTATATGGAAGCTCCATCATTTTTCCTATCCACAATCTCTGAAGCCTTTGATGACCTACAAATTTCTCTCATTCGTATAATGGTGATTGTTTATTATGGAATCTAGGGGTAAAAGAGACCTATACAGCGGCGTCATTTTTTGCCTATTTTTACGAGGGAATTAGTTGGCCGAATCTATCATGCTCTTTTGATTTGATTTGGAATACTTGTATGCTCCCACGTGTGCATTTTTTACGTGGCTTTTGTTTCATAGGAGAATACCGACGAGATAATTTCTTTTAGCATGTGGATGTACATCAATCACAGACTCGCTTTGTCCATTCTGTCTGGAAAGTGAATCAACTAATCACTTGCTCCTTTCTTGTCATGATAGTTGGTTGATTTGGTACATGGCTTTCAAATGGCTCGGTGTTTCTGTCCCTATTCCGAGCCAAGCATATGAGTTGTTATTGCTATGGAGATATCCTTTCAAGCCAGGTATCTTGAAAGAATTTGCAACATCAATTTGTTTCTCAATTGTGTTGAGTATTTGGAGAAAGAGGAACAAATTCATATTCAAAGGAACTCAAGGAAGAGAAAACTTGTTTGTAGCTAAAGTCCATCACTGTTGGCTATTTTTTAAGATTAGTTTAAGTCCCTTTCTTTTTTAGTTTCTGACCTTTTGATTTATTCAAGCATTTTTTTTTGTATATGTTTACTTTGTCACTGTTGGCTATTTTTTAAGATTAGTTTAAGTCCCTTTCTTTTTTAGTTTCTGACCTTTTGATTTATTCAAGCATTTTTTTTGTATATGTTTACTTTGTACTATTGGGTGATTCACTATTTATGACGCGCTCTTTCAATATATTGTGGTTGGATGCATTGTATGCAAGTGCGGATGCCAACATAATTGCTATATATGGCCCGAATTTGCACTCAACAAAATTTACTAGAATCAGAAATTTTAAACAATTGGCTCTCTCGATAATTTCCTGAATACATTGAGCATCTTTATAATTATATTAAGCACTTCATACTCAATATTGTACGTGTATATAATAGACATCATCGACTGTCTTATAATTTTATGTATTATGACTAACAGATTTATAAGATATATAAACTTTTCAAATTTTCTCACATGTGAATTTTATCATGTGAATTCCAGATTGATCTATAGGATAAAATTTTATGTGTATCATAATTTTCGTCGCTGAAAATTGTGAAAGCGAACACTTACATAGTGATTGGAAAATAAAATCTTGTTCTATACTTCAATCTTCAAAAGTCAGTTTTGTATTGTCTTGACCGGATTATATACCTACAAGATAAAATAAGGTTAGAGGGGCTAGCCGTGTGACTGGTGTAGCCTCTCTGATGCTTAAGTTAACGACAAAATTAACAGAAATTGTGACTAGAATAAGATATCGTACATTTGAGGTATTGCGACCTTTATTACATAGATTAGGATTAAAAATTATAGCCGCATAAAGTTGTATCTCTTGATTTAATATTATCCCCTTAATAGGATAAAGTTTTATCATATATAGATTGAGTCGCTTGCTTGTATAGAAATTCTCAGAATTTTATCCGGAATAGGAATTATTTTTCGAGTTATTAGAAGTCTCTCCCTTAAACAATTTGAAACCTTTAAAGGTTAAAGGATTGTTTTGTTGCTTTTGCTTTGCAACTTTCATCATTTTGAAACATTCATTGAGGCGAGTATGATATACATACAATTACCATCATGTGGCGATTTAACTTTCTAAATATTTTTGTTTTTGACTCGTCGACTATGTATTATGCTACCATGGGATTATTTCTTGCAACTCTTGATAGGTTTGCTTTTGCCTCGTTGCTTATGTTTAGCAGAATGATGCCACAAGATTCTTTGCGTGAGGTCCGCTTTTAGCTCATCGTCTATGTTTGGTGGAACCGTGTCACGGGACTCGTTAACCGAAATGTGGTTTTTGTAAATTGACATAAATTCCCTTTAAGTACGTAGTGTACGGATGATGTGTTCTCTTTTGTAGTTTTGATCTTGATATATCCCAATCAAAGAGTAACAGACTTTTAATTTTTGAGACAATTGTCAGTATATATTTGTGCTATTATTTCATTAACTTAACTGATTAGTAATATAAAATATAAGCATTTATCTATAAACACGCCATCCTTTTCCATGCTGCTTGGCTGGATCAGATTTTCACTGTGGAATAAGAAGTTCTAGTCCAAATTGAATTCTTAAATTGATTGACGAGCTATTAGCCTGTCCTTCATGCTCCACATAAAATATTAAGCAAAATAGTTACGATTGGATCAAGAATAAAATCAATTTAATGAAAGTACAAAATAAATTAGGAAGACTAAACTTCCACAAATAAAACGTAATAATTAGAATTGATGGGCAAAAGGAATTAAATCGGTGAGGGATGAATTTCAATGACACATGGCTACCAATTAGATGACTGAGTTGACCAAGATTTGCAGCATGTTTTTAAACTACATCGTTGTTCCTTTTTTTTTGTTTCGTTGATGTTATTCACAGTAAAATTCTTACCGGAGCAAAGTAAATTCACTTCACGTTCACCACACCAACAAAAGATTGAAAAATAAAATCAGGTTCTATATTTCAATCTTCAAAATTTAATTGTGTATTGTCTTGGTCAGATTGTATAATTGCAAGATAGAATAAAGTTAGAGGGGCTAATCGTGTAAACGGCGTAACCTCCACGATACTTATGTTAGCGATGAAATTAAGAAAGGAAACAGAAAATAATATATAGTACCTTTGAGGTACCAGGCCTTTATATGAGCATTTAGATGGTCATACATAGGTTATGATTAGGAATATCTAGTGCAAAAATAACCTATAAGGTCGCACTATTAATATCGTTTAATTAAAGACCGACCGTAAAAGTGTTTATAAAATGCAAATCTATATAGACGGTTGTTAATTTAAACCGCTCATAAAAGCCTTTTTTTATTAATACGGACGGTTGTTAATTTAAACCATCCATAAAAGCCTTTTTTTATTAATACAAACGGTTATAATTAAATAACCGTCCGTATTTATCTATCTCATTTAAGTAATAAGGACGGTCATTATAAATGACCGTCCGTATTACTTCTTAATCTCAAATAGACACTAGCAAAGAAAAGGATAGTGCTTTAATCTCAAATAGACACTAGCAAAGAAAAGGATAGTGCTTCAATGTTATCTCTATCGTTCTTCCATCTTGCATCTCTCACCGCTACTCTCAACACCTCCGCCGGTCTTTCTCGCCACCGCTCTTAAAGCCTCCTCCATTCTTCTCTCTCACCGTAGTTCATTCCTTCATAAGTCATAACTTTGGCGCTTAACCTACTATTGCTGTTGTTTTTCAGCATGGACTGAGGGATCCAATATAAAATCATAAAACAGGTTAGTTGCTTGCTTGACTTTTGTTCTATGGATTCTACTTTGAATTTTGGAAATTTTTGACCTAGTTTTTTTTTTCAAGAAGGACAATTGTGAAGCTTTAGATTCCACCATTGACCAGCTCAGCGTTAATTTGAAATGGGCAGCTTGGATGAGAAAGTTGTTGTCATTATTATGGTACGCGACCCTATTAAAGGTATAGATTTGCCTTGTTTTCGCGTTCAATTGTTCTGTCAGCAGTTTAATTTGTGTTTATATAGACTCAATTATGGAATACCACTTTGTAATTTTTGTTATTTTCTACTGAATTTTTTAATTTTGTTATGTGAAATGTTGTGGCAAGGTGTCAATATTTGTTTTGATTCGTTTTCGGATCAGGAACTCGATTCCAGCCATTATCATTGAATGTTGCCAAGCCTCTTTTCACGTTAACGAGATAACCAATGGTTCACCATTTTATTTCTGCTTTCAAGAGGGCATTTGCTGTTTGCTAAGATCTTGTTACTTTTCTTGGACAAAGGAAATGTTGAATATGTGCTTTCTATTTCTGATTCCAAACTTGGCACATATATATTTTGTTGGTCTGTATAGAAATGAGAATTCACATTATATGTCTCACCAATCTCAAATGAGCTTAGAGTCCTTTTTAAGGTAAACTAATTTGAATCCTAGATGACTGTGTTCTGTGATTTATTTCGAGATGCTTCCTCTTTTTTACAGTTAACTCTTTTCTTATATATATTTGAAGGAAGACAAGCCTCATGGCTTGATTGAAAGGCTTTATAATTTCAAAGATTTATTCATGGATGACAATCCTATATTCATCTTAGCTTAAATCCTTTGCTTGTTCAATGTGTTTTATTATGCTTGTTATTCTTAAGTGATGTTTGTTCATCTTTTGCAATCTCATATAATATTGCTGAAATGTGATGTTTGTTGCAGTTTCTCCCTCCCAGAAATTCTCAGTAATCACATTCTTCTTTCAATAAATCAATGCTTAAACTTCTTAAATTCATTTTAATGCTTCATTTTATTCTTCTACTTAATATGTTTGAGATTTAATCTTCCAACAGTTGAATGCATGTTTATGTTTGCATAAGTAGCTTCAACTTCTCTTTTCCATGCAAGTTTTTGCTGAGTTAGCAAGCCAGTTTGGTGAATTGATTGCTAATTCCGTCACTAAAGAATTGTTGCACTATACAGTGAAACTAGAAACTTTTGTATGTACATATTCAATATTTAACCATGACATCTTTTTCATATTATTCCAAATGTTGCATTTTATTCAATGTTTATTGATTTGATCAACTTGGAATTAGGCATGTTGTTTAGGCCTTTTGTTTTTTTGTTTCTTTTCTTTCTGAACCTTTTTGTTTCTTCATGCTTTGTACTGAATTTTTATTTATTTTAATAAAACTTTAGGGGTGTTGATTGGAGGGTCCCCCCATGGTGAGAATTCCATGGTCTGCCTTCGGGTGTGGACTGTAAGCGACGTTCTTACTGAGGGACTAATGTCACCCTCGCTCTTTTCTTCCTATCCTTAATTTTATTCAAAAAAACTTGGAATTAGTCTTTGTATTTTTAAAGAAAATAGAAGGGGTTACATATTGATAAGTGTATAGTTACACTTATTATCGCATTAATTTTATACATTAAACACTATAGTTTTAGTCATTTTTAAGCTTCATATAAAAGATTTCACGTGGTATGTAGTAGTTTTTTATGCAAATGGAGATACTAGGTAAATCTTAGGAGTAAAATGACTTAAAGTGGAATTCTATGAAAAAAGAGTGTAAAAGGTGCAAAAAGATGCGTGGAACTTAAAGATTTGGCTTAGGATCGAAGCTTTCGAAGATCGGTGAAGTTACAAGGAGATTTCTGAAGAAAAACTCAATTCACGGTCGCGACAATCATTCACGGTCGCGACTTGTTCACTTCAGAAACAGAAGTCTGCCAATTAATAATTTACGGTCGCGACGTGTACATCGTGGTCATGATATGGATAGTTTTCTGGTTCTATCTTCTTAAATAACAACCGCCAGATAAGCATGACCAACCGCCATCAACCGCCATCAACTACCAACGATAAGACACCTATCAGAAGTTAACCAATCATGAAAAGATGCCTATCCATTATGGATTACATCAAAGCTTCTCAACCAATCACAATGAAGAGATGCAATCTTTCACCAATGGATACAACCCTTCGTTTAGTTAGACGTAACCCTTCGAACTCTATAAACAGGGCTCCAAATCCTTAACAATTTCGTGCAGCATTGTGGTGTGTGAAGTGCATCAAGTGTGCAAGGAAGAATAGATAAAGTTAAAGAGAGATATAGTGTGTGTAGTTAGATTCACTACGTTCTTAAGTGTTAGCGAGAAAATGTTTAAGTGATTCGAATCCTTGTTTCGATCACTAGATTTCTCTATATTCTCGAGCGATTGTTGTATAAGTGCACTTGCAAATCACTTATCAATAAAAGTTTTCATTCTTCAAT
>CATIWQ010556109.1:0-12099 GCA_949673415.1 Euphorbia schlechtendalii | reverse complement strand
TTCTAATCTTTCATACATTTGTCTATCCATCCATCATTCCAACTAAAATCCAAAAATATTTTATTTTCTTTATTCTGTTTTCCCTTGTTGATCTTTAGAGCTAGTCCTTCCCTGTGGGATCGATATCTTTTAAAACTACATTGCAATTGTATACATGCAGTTATCATCATTTTTCTATTTGATAAGTGTTATTGACAACACCTTTGCTTTATGTGAACAAGTTTTTGGCACCATTGATATATAGCCAAATCTTGTGAACAAACTATTAAACTTATCAGTAGAAAAGTGGTGAACACCGCCTTGCCCTCGATTTTAGCATGATGACATGGAGTTGTGGCATTGCCGTCATGCGGAGGATGTTATCCATAGGGCCGCGGAGGGCCAGCTTGATCATGATGATGAGGATGAGGATGATGATGAGGGCAGTGATGACCACGGTGGCCCTGGCGGAGATATACCTGATGCGGATGCCTATTACAGTCCCACGAATCATACTTTACAACCTTCTCAAGTCGGCACTCTCGGGGTATGCCTTCTTCTCTTATCCCATTTACATTGCTTCGTTTGTTCTCCTCTTTTGAGTTGATTAATGACCTTTAGTGTATGATTGCAGACTGGCGGTAGCAAGCGTATCCATGTTGAGGCCGGGCGGTCGGAGGGCCCTTCCATGCAACCCCCAGGTATTATAGAGGGCCGTTATGCCTATGGATGTGGCCTTCTCTCTCCTTTCCCTAGTCGGGGATACTCCCTTTGTGGAGCTCCCCACCAACCATCATATCCTAGACTTCTTCCTGGAGAATACCATGCATGTGAGCTCCCTTTTCTCGAGGTTTTCTTTACATTCCTAGTTTGCTTTTATCCTGTCACTTCATCTTACCAGATTTGTCGAGCTGAGGGGGAGCAGATGGCGCGCTAGTAAATGTCTACGAGGGATCTGATTATCGAGCAGAACAGCACTGTCGGTGTAAGACTTTCCACTTTTGCTCTTTCAGTTTTCGCTGGTTTCTTGTGTGATAATACTTTATGCATGATGTGATTGTGATGTAATGATGGATTGTGTATGCATGAAATGATATGTGATTTTTAATGCCAGGTTTTGCTCACGCTTGATAAGTGTATGATTACACTTATTATCATAATAATTTTACAAACACCATAGTTTAAGTAATTTTTAAACTTCATATAAATTATTTCACGTAGTATGTAGTTGTTTTTTATGCAAATGCAGGTACTAGGTAAATCTTGGAAGTAAAATGATTAAAGTTGGAAATCTATGAAAAAAGAGTGAAAAAGGTGCAAAAAGATGCGTGGAACTTAAGGATTTGGCTTAGGATCGAAGATTTTGAAGATCAATAAAGTTACAAGAAGGATTCTAAACAAAAACATAATTCATAGTTGCAACAACCATTCACGGGCATGACTTAGTATTCTTCAGAACAGAAAGTTGCCAACCAAGTATTCACGATCACGACATTGACGATTTTTTGGTTAACTCTTCTCAACTATCAACTACCAAATAAGAAAGATCAACCTCCATCAACTACCAAATGAAAAGATATCTTTTGGAAGTCAACCAATCAAGAAATGGTGCCTTTCCATTATGGATAAGGATAAAGCTTCTCATCCAATCACAATGAAGTGATGCAATCTTTCGCCAATGGACATAACTCTTTGTTTGGATAGACACAACCCTTCATACTCTATAAATAGGGCTCCATACTCACTAATTTTGTGAGGAACAAAGTGGTGCATGGCATGGTAGACGTGTGTGCAAAGGAAGAGAATAAAAATATCTAGATTTCGTTACATTCGTAAGTGTTAGCGAGAAATGTATAAGTGATTCAAACCCTATTTCGATCACTATATTTCTCTACATATTTGAGCGATTGTTGTATAAGTGTAATTGCAAATCACTTATCAATAAAAGTTTTCGTTCTTCAATATTCGTTTGTTCCTTATTCACAAGGAATAGCATCCTAACGGAGATTCTGAATGAGTCGAGATCAAATTCAAAGCAGACGCAGGAATTGCGAGAATTGACGACTCCCTTTAAGGAGTGGATACGGTTTGATCAACTTTAGCTTTCAATTGCATACCTTATAACTTTGCTTTGTTTTCTACTTATACTTTCTATTTCGAAGTTTATGATATGTCCATGTGTCATAATGTGTATTTCGTGTTGAATTTTATATTAATCAAGCTATATGCTTTTGAGTTAACTTTAAGAGTAGTTTCAGGGTTAATGAGATTGTGTATGATCACTAGATTTGTGATTATAACGCTGTTTAGTGAGCCAACATTTTTGGAATGGTAACTTGCTAAATATGGCTATGTGAGAGCGACCCGTACTAAGCATAGTAATAATATCATAAAGGTTTATATAATCATCTTAATTCATTTGCACTAGATTTAGAAAAGTCATTTCATGTGTTTCTCTGTGGTGAATAATTGAATATCTGAGTATTTAGAACCGAATCTGTTAAATTAATCTAGTGTACGTAATATCTTTGATGATTTTGCATGTTTTTTTTGTTATACTTGTTCATTGGGAATATCTATATACTTTTTATCTTTACTAATCTTTCATACATTTGTCTATCCATCCATCATTCCAATCCTCCAAACTAAATTACATTATTTTCTTTTATTCCCTTCCTCTTATTTATCTTTAGAGCTGGTTCCTTCCCTGTGGGATCGATATCTTTTAAAACTACATCGCAATTGTATACTTGCAGTTATCATCATTTTTCTATTTGATAAGTGGTATTAACAACACCTATACTTTAAAGCCAAAACCTGGCGAACAAGTTTTTGGTGCCGTTACCGGGGATAAGCCTTTCAGAACATGTATAGCCAGAAACCTTAGTTATTAAACTTATCAGTAGAAAAGTGGCGAACAGCGTTAGAGAGCTAGGCTCGATCTGCTGCGAAGGCTAGAGCTTAGGATCTGGGGGATCAGCTAGTATTGGCGTAGCAGCATATCCGAAGGACGGAGAGGGCTCTCTCACGGGGACAAGGGTAAAAGAAAGGGGTGAACAGCGACCGGGGTCAGGAGTACTAAGTCTGAGGATCGGGCCTTCACCAAGCAGTTGAGGAGGATGAGGGCCGTTGGTATTCGGGGAGAGGCATCTAATGGATCTATTCTCCATCCTAAGGCTTTCAAGGATGATATTGATCATGCGAGCAGGATACAGGAGTCTCTTGTTAGAGAAGAGGAGGAGTTAGACGGCTTAGCCAGTAGTGATTAGGCTTCTTGTAAGTAGCTGGCCACTGTGGCCTTTTTAGCGTAGCTTTTGACTTACTTTCATTTTACTTTACCTTTGATACATTGGGGTTTGTAAAATTTTACCACATTTATTTGATGTCATTTTTCTTTTATCTTTCACGATTCAATGCCCCGGTGACGCGTGAATGATTAAGGGAGGAAAATAGGCTTAGTCCTTATGACAATAGATGAAGTTGGCTTGGTTATTTGTCGTAAATGATGCTATTAAAGAATAAAAATAATCGACTTTTTCCTAGAGTATACCAATGTGGTAAGATTCTATCGGATTTATTTATCTTTTCTTTCTCCTAAGTACAAACTATTGCATTGTAAGATGTTTGTTGTTTACTTGTGATGTTTCAACCATTGGCATTCATGCACATAAATATTTTTAGCAAGAAATGATATCTTCATCGATGAAATAAATCTAAGTATAAATGTTTTGAGTGACCTGACTCCTGTCATTAGCTAGCCATCTCAGGTTTTTCTAACTAATGAATTTATTTATCACTCATTATCCTAAGTTTTTGAAAAAAAAGGTCATACTTTTTGCTCAACCAATAAAGTGTTAGCTGATGGGTTCAATTACACACATCTTTTTATTTTTCTTGTACTGTTTTTATTTCTTTTCCTAAACGTGGTAGTGCTTAAGCCTGTCTTGATTGATGGGGTTGATGAACTTGTTGCCTTCCATATCCATAATCTTGATTGCTCCCTTACTCAGCACCTTTTTGACTATGAACTATCTTTCCCAATTAGGCTTGAAGTTTCCTCTAACGTCTACGTTTGAAGGCCTTAATTACTTCAACACTAAGTCTCCTACCTTCAGGGGTTGCCTCTGGTGTTTGACTTTGTTGTTGTACACCCTGGCCATTCGTTGTTGAAACATCTGCAGATGATCTAAGGCTTTGAGGTGATGCTCATCAATCATACTAAGCTTCTCGAATCTAGCTCTGGCCAATTTCGACTCTCCTAACTTAGCTTCCAGGGCTATTCTCAAATATCCTACCTCTATTTCCACTGATAAAACTGCTTCCATTCCGTGTACTAGTGAGAACAAAGTTTGATTTGTGGGAGTCCGAATGCTCGTTCTGTAGCCCCAGACTGCGAAAGGTAGCTTATCCAGCAAATCTCAATAAGCAGTCACCATCTTACTTAGGATTTTCTTTATGGATTTGTTAGCTGCTTCAACTGCTCTATTGGCTTGTGGTCTATATGGTGAAGAGCGATGATGCTCGATACTATATTTCTTAATCAACTCTGCTGTTGTCCCTTAGAATTAGACTTCATTATCTAAGATGATGTGATGGGGGATCCCATATCGAGTGAAGATGTGCTTCTCTATGAACTTGGCCATTTTCTTAGCGGTGATACTGGATTAGGATTCAGCTTCCACCCACTTAGAGAATAATCAACTGCTACTATGATGAATTTGTGCCCATTACTGGAGGAAGGACGAATCTCTCCAATTATGTCGATCCCCCATTCTGAGAATGGCCAAGGAGTGGATAAGTTATGGAGATTAGAGGGAGGCAGATGGCTGAGGTCACCATAGATTTGGCATTCATGGCATTTCTTAACTTCCACGATGTAATATGCTACCATAGTGGTCCAATAGTATCCTTGACATTGAATCTTCTTAGCCATAGCTAAGCCGTTCATTTGTGGCCCACAATCACCCTCATGCAGTCATCTGATTACGAGTAAAGCCCTTTTCTCATTCAGGCAACGAAGCAATAATTCCTCCAGAGTGTAGCGGAATAGGTCATTATCAAGAAATCGGAATTGCATGGCTAAGCGGTGAAGAGAGGTGCGATCTGAGTCCGTTGCCTTGTTAGGATAAACCCCATCCCTAAAAAATCGGATGATGTCTAAGTACCAGCAGCCGGAATCTGAATCTGCGTCAACTGTCACTACTCAACAATAATAGGGCTCCATGGCTGATTGTAGAATTAATGGTTTGATGGGTTGAGCTTGAGGTCCTTCCCACATAAAGGCTAGAGTGGTTAAGGAGTCTGTCATTTGATTATCTTCTCGTAACACATGACGGAAGACACATTTTTTGAACGTGGTAGAGGCTACCCAGACTGTATCCAAATATGGATGGAGTGAATCTTCCTTGATCTCCCAATCACCGGTCACTTGCCGAATCACTAAGGTTAAATTTTCGATGATAGAGACTTCTTTGGCTCTTACATTGCTCAGTGCTTTCAAGCCTAATAGACAAGCTTCATACTCTACCCCATTATTTGTGACCGGGAACTTCTAACGCTTTGATAACGAGATGAATTTGTTCTGCAGTGTGATCAAATTACTCCTAGGCTCGCCCCTTTACGATTCGTGGCACCATCAAAGTACATGGTCCATTTTCTCTTGAACTCTTCTACCAAGGACAATTGTTCATCCGGGAACTCCAAGTTTTCCACATAATCAGAGTCCATCACCTGATTGGTTAAGAATTTGGCAACCACTCATCCTTTGATAACCTTCCTCGTGATGTACTCAATGTCGAATTCAGAGAGAAGAAAAAACCACCGGGATAGTTTACCTACCAGCACAAGTTTTTCATGGGGTCGACCTTAGCTACCGCCTGCACTCGATAATATTGGAAGTAGTGGCGTAGTTTCTTGGTCAGCCATACCATTGCAGCATAAATCTTCTCTACCAACATGTAGCGGGTCTGATACTCTAGCAATTTCTTACTTAAGTAATATACCACGTGCTCCTTCTTATCATCATGTTCTTGTACTAGCATTGCCCCTACAGAGGATTCTTTAATGGCTAAGTAAAGAATGAGAGGGTGTCTTAGAACAGGAGGTTGTAGGACAGGTGGTTTGATCAAGTATTGTTTGATTCTTTCAAATGTGATCTGGCAGTGATCCTTCCACACCATCGATTGCTGTTTCCATAGTAACTTAAAGATTGGCTCACGAATGGCAGTTAAGCGGGCAATGAACCTGCTGACATACTGCAAGGATCCCAAGAATGCTCATACTTCTTTCTCCGTCTTTGGCATAGGCATTTCCTTGATATCTTAGCTCTTGTCTGGGTTCATTTCTATACCCCTTGGACTCCCGATATGCCCCAGTAGCTTTCCTGAGGTGACCCCAAATACGCACTTCTTCGGGTTCAGATGTAAGTTATACTTCTCGATTCAGGTAAGGAACCTATCGAGGACCACTGGATGTTATTCCTGAGTGTGGGATTTAACTAGCATATCATACACGTATACTTCTACTTCTTTGTGGATTAAGTTGTGTAGAAGGGCCGTCGTGGCTCTTTGATAGGTTGCCCCAGTGTTTTTCAATCCAAAAGGCATGACCTTGTAGTAGTAAACCCCCCATTTAGTGATGAAGATGATTTTGATCTTATCCTCGATAGCTATGAAGATCTGATTATACCCTAAGAATCCATCCATGAACAAGTACATAGCGACCCTAGCAACACTGTCAACGAGGATGTTGATATGAAGAAGAGGGAAGTCCTCCTTTGGTGAGGCTTTATTCAAATCCCTGAAATCCACACAAACTCGAACCTTTCCATCCTTCTTTGCAATTGGCATGATGTTGGCAAGCCAGGTAGGGTACTCTATCTGCTTGGCTACTTCCACTTTCACCTTCTCAGGCCATTCAGGTCACAATCTTCACAACTTTATGTATCAGTCAGAATTCTATGCTCGGTGATCTCCTTAGTAATGTGTTTTCTAAGTATGTTTGTTATCTAATGTTCCTCTTCAAGAGTTACGCCACTCGAAATAATCACCATTTTAGGTGATTCAACCGTACTTTAATTCATTTCATGCAATGATGTATCAGTTATGCTAAAGACTTTATGCGAATGATCGTGAAAATGCATGCTGCCATCTGGCAAAACATTACACAAGTAAGCAAAGTCTCAATCTATTGATTGATATGCCTCGTAGGCAGCATTATTAACATAAAAAATGTTTGAAATATTAAAGATTACATTACTAGCATCATTTGGAGGGTCTTCATTTATCTTAGGAGCTGGCTCTTCGAGGACTGACTCAGCAGGTACTGCCTTCTTTTCCATGGTAGCGGCTTTGGTGATGACCTCCACGGCTGTAGCTAGCTATTCCTTTCTACTTCCATCTTGCTTTTTCATCAGGATTGCAAGGGCCTTAGTGATGGCTTTGATGGCATCCTAGATTTCATCTTCCATGGGTTCAGGTTCAAGTTTATCTTCTACGAACATTTTAGCCTTTCCCTTATTCTGGGTAGTTGCAACTACCTCTTTTGGAGCCGTAACCTGTACTCCTTCTTCCATGTCAACCTCTTCATGGCGATCGACCACTTTTGAGTCATCCATAGACTCAATAATTGGAGCCAACATACACTCCTTTGAAAAATTGAAAACGTCTCTGAAGATTTTGAACCTTGCTGCAGACTCTCCTCCTACTAGTACTGGTTCACTCTCCCCCAGGTATTGCCGCTCCCCTTCAATGGTGCACACGTTGACCATATTGCAGAAGGATGGTCGTTTGTGCTTGTAAAATTATGTGCTCAAGGGTGAATCCCAATCCAACTCTAGGAGTCAATAAAAGAGGATCAATGGCTTCCGCCACCCCTTGCTGGTACTTTCCGAGTCCTTTCCTAGGAAGGAAGCCTTATTTCTTCATAATTTTCTTTATACTCGTCGAGAAATAACGGTACCCCATGGGAATCTTCTTTTTCTTCATCTCTTCTTCGTGACTAATCATTGCCACCCTTAATCCTTCCGTCCCTTATTCGGTGAAAGCTGCTGCTGCTATTACGGACTCCTTATCTTCCTCTATAGTGACTAGTTTCCCTTTATGAACCATTTTTGTCTTTTGGTGGAGCGTAGAGGGGACAGTGCCAAGAGCATGGATCCAAGGCCTTCCTAAGAGCAGGGAGTAAGAGACTGGTATATCTAGCACCGTGAAATTTACTTCAGACTTCAATCCATTTACTTATCACATCTGTGGTGAATGTTCCTACCACTCTGCGCTTGGAATCATCATAGGCTCGGATTACTGTATTCGACCTTTCTAACATGCCTCTATTCAAACACAGGTATGGTAGCACCTTCAGCGGGTATAGATTCAGAGCTGACCCATCATCTACCATGACACAAGGGATGGACTTGTCGAAAATATTGACCCTGATGAATAGGGCCTTATTATGATTTTGCTGCTCCAGTGGCAGGTCCGACCAGTCGAATGTGATGGCTAGATTTTTCTTCAAGGGTATTCCCTCCCCTATAGTTGAGCACATTTCAATTACTGAAGTAGTCACTGTTACCTCCATCTCCATCAACTTTTGCACCAATCATCGGCGATGTGCCTAAAAAAAGCGCAATAGTTACCATATGTTGTACTTGGACTGCATGCTCTTGAGCTGGTTGACCAAATGGTTGACTTCCAGCTCATCTTCGTTAACCACAGGGGGTAGGGGTGGCTCTGTATTATCCCTTGTAATTTCTTCGGTAGAAGAATTCCCGAGCTGAATCGGATCGTTTCTAAAAACTCGACCACTGCTGGTTACTCTCAAGACTCCATTTTCCATCACCGTTGTTTCAGCGGGTGTCTGCCATGGGTACTATGGCTCCTCTCACCTTCTTTTCAAATTCTTCAATTGGTAAGAGTCCAGTAAGTTGATTGGGCCCTTACCATACAATATCTTCTCTCCTTCGACAGAACGGGGGCCATCCTTATCCCCTCGCCTTCGGGACTTCAATACATATTTGCCAAGGTCGATGGGCTTGGCCTATACCTTCCTCACTTCTGGATCTTCTACCTCTTCTTTCCCTTCGTCTGCAACGTACACAGACTCGAACAGGTTATAATCCTCTATTGTGCTCTTGGTAGATATTGGGACCGATCCCATTGGATTTGCCCTAGAGGAAGATTGGGCAAGCATATTCATGAGCTGGCTTGAAGGTATCCCAGTTCCTCCCATGAGGACTTCGTCTACTTCCTCATGGATTATCTGATCCAATGTGTGGCTCTTTGAAGTAACTCTTCAAGAGTTGCGAAGCGATAAGCAGTGAGATGATTTCGGTATTCAAGATGCGCCCCTTCAATCATCAGCCTTACAAGGATTGCTTCCGAGGGCTTCTTCTTGATTACCACTTGTGTTGCCATCCACTGGAAAGTGTATTCCCAGAAAGGTTCATACTCCTCTTGCTGACATGCCAAGAGTTCTCTGAGTTCTACGGGTTGTTTCTTACCGTGTACAAAGTCTCTTTTGAAGGCCCTGGATATGCTTTTCCGGTCTTTCTTGATCACCTTTGGTTGGTTCATATACCAGTCACCGGATGTGTGAGCACGGGATTTTATACCAGTTCGTGCATTCAATGATGATGGCTTTTCGGGATTTTTATCCTCGAATCACACAATTTTCGATTATCTGAAGATCTCCGAATGGGAATGTTCCTCATCACCAAGTTGTGTTAAAGACTTAACTTTTTTGGAAAACAAATAAAAATTTGATAAATCAATTTGAAAATATATATATATATATATATATATATATATATATATATATATATATATATATATATATATAAAATAAAATAAATTTGATTTAGAAAAAATCGGATTAAAATGGGATAACCGAACGGGCAAGCCCATGGCTCGCTGGCTCCCAGCGAGTACTGGAAATTCCAGCACCTCGCTGGACTCCCCAATGAGAAAGCTCACTGGAGAGTCCAGCGAGGCTGCTGGCTCTCCAGTGAGGTGCTAGAATTTCCAGCACTCGTTGGAAATTCCAGCGCTCGCTGGGAGCCAGCGAGCCTCGCTGGACTCCTCAGCGAGGTTCCTCGCTGGAGAGTCCAACGAGTTCGCTAGACTCTCCAGCGAGCCTTGTTCGCAAGGTTTTGAATCTACTGACTCTGAGGATTTATATTTTATAAAGAAGCCAAAAACCTTGTCTCCCACTTTCCTCCGATAAGATAAGAGTTCAAAATATGAACAGGTGTTGTCAATACCACTTATCTAAATAGAAATATGGTGACCACTGCAAGTATACAGTTACGATGTAGTTTTAAAAGATATCGATCCACAAGGAAGGAACCAGTTCTAAAGATCAACAAGAGGAACGGAACAAAAGAAAATAATGTAATTTATTTTAGAGGATTGGAATAATGGATAGATAGACAAATGTATGAAAGATTAGAGAAGATAAAAAGTATATAGATATTCCCTACGAACAAGTATAGTAAAGAAAACATGCAAAATCATCAAAGATATTACATACACTAGATTAATTTAACAGATTCGGTACAAGACATTCAGGTATTCAATTATTTACCGCAGAGCAACATATGAAATGACTTTTCTAAATCTAGTACAAATGAATTAAGACGATTATATAAACCTGGATAACAATATTACTAGACCTATTCGTCGGGCGGGGCGGGCCGGGTTCAGGCCGGGCTTAGCGGGTTTTTTTTTATAAAAAACGCTAACCCAAGCCCGGCCCAAGCCCATACTTTAGAACTTCAAGCTCGGGCCAAGTTTACAAGGTCATTCCCAAGACCGGCCCAAGCCCATGAATATTTTTTTTGTTATAAATTTCTTTATTAAATTAAGTTAAAAAAATATAAAGTAGATAAAAAATGTTTAAATTTTTAATATAATTGCATCGTTTACTTAAAATCTTTAATATTTAGTAACATTTATTGTAAGCAAGTATAAAAATTTAATAGGATAAAATATAGGAATTTAAAATAATTATAAATTTAATGTATAAATATATAATAAATAAATAAAATTATTCATCGTGCCGGGTTTGGGTATTTATATAAAAACTAAGCCCGGCCCATAAATCTTTAGATTTTAACAGGCTCGGGCCGGCCTCTTTTAAAAAACGAGTGTCCAAACCCGGCCTGTTGAAGCGGGCTAGGGCCGGGCCCGGCGGGTACCCCGGTCCGCGAACAGGTCTAAATATTACTATGCTTAGTACGGGTCGCTCTCACATGGCCATATTTAGCAAGTTACCATTCCAAAAATGTTGGCTCACTAAATAGCTTTATAATCACGGATCCAGTGATTATACACAATCTCGTTAACCCCGAAACTACTCTTAAAGTTAACTCAAAAGCATATAACTTGATTAATATAAAAGACTCAACACGAAATACACTTTATGATACATAAACATATCATAAACTTCGAAATAGAAAGTATAAGTAGAAAGCAAAGAAAAGTTGTAAGGAATGCAAGTGAAAGCTAAAGTTGATCAAACCGTATCCACTCTTTAATGGGAGTCATCAATTCTGGCAATTCCTGCATCTGCTTTGAATTCGGTCTCGACTCGTACAGAACCTCCGCTAGGATGCTATTCTTTGTGAATATCGAACAAACGAATATTGAAGAACAAAAACTTTTATTGATAAGTGATTTGCAATTGCACTTATACAACAAAGGCTTGAATATGTAGAGAAATCTAGTGATCGAAATAAGGTTCGAGTCACTTATACGTTTTCTTGCTAATACTTATGAACTTAGCGAAATCTAGATATTTTTGCTCTCTATCTATGCAACACACTTATCATTCATGCCACACTACATAATCAACCATACCATTGTCCACTCTTTCCATGAAATTGGTGGGTTTTGAAGCCTATTTATAGAGTACGAAGGGTTACGTCTATCCAAACGAAGAGTCGTGTCTATTAGTGAAGAATTACACCACTTCATTGTGATTGGTTGAAGTGGTTTGATCATATCCATAATGGAAAGGCACCTTTTCATGATTGGTTGACTTCTAAAAGGTGTCTTTTCGTTTGGCGATTGATGGAGGTTGATTGTTCTTATCCGGCGGTTGAAAGAAGAGAAGAGTTGACCAAAA